>LR749496.1:2985222-3014553 GCA_902729485.2 Mus minutoides
GAGAGAGAGAGAGAGAGAGAGACAGAGACAGAGAGACAGAGACAGAGAGAGAGAGAGAGAGAGAGAGAGGACTCCAGTGTGTAGATTTGTATGCAGAGTTGAACAGTAATAATAGTTCAGTAACCTGGATGATAAAAAGTGGGGTCCCTAGAATTGAAAGCCAGTGTGTTTCCTGTACCTAGGGATTCTGTTAAATGTATAAGTCAGAGAGAGCAGTGCTGGGACATACTTGCTATTCCCTGAGACAATCAGCTACCACAACTCCTCTGTCTTCATCCTCTCTTTCTACCACAACAAGGTTCTCCCTGATGTTCTGACACCATGCTTCCTCTGCCTTGTATGTACATTTGCCCACTTATTAGAAATTCTTAAAATATGTGGGAATATCAACAATAAGGAATAAAAAGTATGCATTAAACATAGCTATTTAAAAGTATCCCCCAGCAGGAAGAGCAAGGCTGACAGAAGCACCGAATGGAGAAAGCAGACACAAGAAATAACTCTGCAAACACAATGAAGTAAAGAAGAGTGGGTTTTTCCACTGAGGTAAATTTAAACATCCACATGTTGAAAATGATGGCAGGCCCTATGACCTTGGGCAGGATTAATGACCTCTCTGACATCAGTGTCACCATGTTTAAGATGGGAATAAAATAGCATCTAATACATATGAAGAGTTGAGATCACCTTGTGAAGCACTCGAGGCAGCAGCTGGCCTAAGGCAGAGTTATCTAAACATTTGCTAAACACAAAAGGGACAATTGAAAACACAGGAGACTAGGATTTTCCTAAATGACTATTGGGTTTCTCTTACTGCACTTTGGGTACATATCTGGTACAACATGAATGCACATGTTTGTACAAATATGGGAGGAGAGCAAAGAAATGTGCATCAAAGGAGCACATTGGCATTTTAGTCAGGAATGTATACTGCATTGTCACTAATTTTTTAAATTGGCATCTCAATGGGTCAAGGCAAGAAAATCAGTTTAAACAGGCTGGGGAGATACCTCAGTGGGTAAAAACATTGGCCACACAATTTGATGACCTGATTACTGATTCTATAAACCCATGTAAAAGTTTGTCAAGCATCTGCATTCCCAGTGTGTTCCTGTAAGGAGATGGAAGACAGAGACAGGAGACTTCCATAATCTCACGGACCAGGAAGCCTAGTTGTAGGACAATGAAGAGATTGTCTCAAATGAGTTGGAAAAATGAGGACTTCTACTTGATGTTTGTCCTATGATAGAACCCTACATGTCATAACACCCATTACAACATCTAAACACATCAGTTTCATACACACACTCATATTTGCACTCATGAGTGCATATACACATATACAAGTACACATACACATGTGTCCATGCACACACACACACACACACACACACACACACACACACACACACACACCTATAAAATTTTTCCAAAATTTTCTTTGGAGCTCTAAGAACCAAAGAACATTTTAGAGATGAGTGTTTTATCTTTCCATCTCTCTGGCTCTTTCTCAACTCCAAACGTCAGGCTGCAGAACTAGTCCAGTGGTTAGAATGCTTCCTAGTCTTGCAGAGAACCTAACCTGGCTTCAGTTCATGCACCCACAGAATAGTTTACCGATAGTTCCTGGAGAAATAAAACTGCCCTGATCTTCATGAGAATACACATCGTATATAGCTACACATTCAGGTAAAACACTTGTACAGGTAAAATTAAATAGATACATAAATAAATATGTAAATAAATAAATTAATTAATTCCAAGCGTTTATTTATGGCAACATCAGACACTGGAGAGCTTGATTAACCTGTTTGGACTAGTGTGCCCTTGTGAAGTAGTTGATTGAGATTTATGTTCAATTGTTTCCCATGAGACTCAGATCTGTTTTGATTCTGGCTTCTTTAGAGGTTAGACTTGTGGAGTTTCTCAAGTACAGCATGATATGCCAATTTTTTATTTTATATGTTATAAGGAAACTGATTAAGAAACAAAAGCAGTTAATCAGGACTAATCTCATCAGCTCTTCTTGGCTCCACCTCCTTAGACAATCACTCCAAAAACTCCCAGGCTTCGTTCCCAGGCTCACTCACGGCCATCCTCTGATAGCTAACAGCACCCACAAGTAGCCAAGGACAACCTCTGACGCAACAGAAGTGAAGAGCACATCTTGGTTGGTAAAAGTTAGGAAGCGAGCCCAAAGTGGAGGAAAGAAAAATCAGAGGCCGAGAACAAACTCAGTCTCCATCAGAACAGCTTTGAGTGCGATGCCAGGAAACTGATCCTAACGACCAGAACTTTGTCTTCTTACTTTAAACTTGTGAGAAAAAGAAATGGATCAGCATACATGACTGAGAATCTAAACACAGTACTTCCAAAGAGCCACCACTTTGAACCTGATTGCTCTATTATGTTTATGTTTGATGAGAATCTGAGTGAAAGGAGAACACATAGATTAAGGGAAAACAAACCCAAGTGAACTAACTAGTACCTACTGGAACCCAAGCAGCCCCAGCACAGGTAACCCTGCTGGTTCAGTAAAGTAACAAAGTACATGGTTTCACCTCACAGTGATGACTAGGCTGGTATTTTTGACTTCCAAAAGGTGCAAGTAAAATACAATCTTATACCAGCTGATAACTTTAAAAAATGAAATTATTGGTGTATATTACTTTTTTTGTAGTGCTGGGTTTCATGAAGATGATTGCTTTTGATTAATCATGTGCTTTCGACAAACTACTTGTACCTTCTCATTTCTCCTGACTCCATGCTGGGCTACCCTTTTCTCTGGAGTCACTAGCGCTTTCCTGTTTCATATATATATATATATATATTTCTCTCTATGTGTGATGTTAGTGGGTCTATTAAAACAAACAAACAAACAAACAACAACAACAAAAACTAAGGTCCATGGGCCTAGGGAGATGGATCAGTAGGTGAAGTGCTGGCTACATGCAAGTGTGAGGATCCAAGGCTGGATCTCAAGCTCCCATGGAAAACGCCAAGCCTGGCTGTACTGCCCTGCAGTCCTAGTGTTGGGAAGGTAGAGACAGAAGGATCCCTAAAGCTCACTGGCCAGCTAATCCTACTGAACTGGTGAGCTTCAAGTTCAGTGAGAAAAGTGGTCTCATAAGACACACAGTGGAGTGTGAAATGGAAAGACATGAACATTCACGTCTGCCCTCCACACATGCGTGCACACCTATGTACAGGCACACACATACATGTAAACATGTACACATCAATAAAGCATACACAAGTGGAAAGAAGAAAGAAAGTGTATGAACCATGAATGAGGGAAAATGTAATTTTTTAAAAAAATAAGACTGCCTTGTTTCACTTTACATGATGATCAGGATGTACCCATTTTCCAGAAAAGATGTAATTTTATTCTTCTGTATATCTGAGGAAAAAAGTAGTAGTTCTATGTACCACTTTTCTTTGATTCATTTATTGATTGATGAGCAACAAGGTGGGTTCTATAAGGAAATTATTATAAATAGAGCTACTGGATGTGTAAGAATCTCTGGATGTGTAAGAATCTCTGTAGAATGTTGGACTAGATCCCTTTGAGCACATATCTAGGGTTACAGCTATGCCTGTTCATACTGCTGTTCTATTTTCATTGCTGCTGGCATTGGATAAGGGTTCCCTTTCACCTTCCTCTCTAGTATCGGCTGTCATTTGTTTCCTTTATGATAGCCATTATGACTAAAGTTTTAAAGACAATCCACATTTATTTGTGTGTGCATGTGTATGTGTATGTTTTGTGCATATATGTTAGCACACACATGCCTGTGGGTACATATGTGTTATCATGTATTCGTAGAGGTCAAAGGATAACTTAAAGAAGTCAATGCTCTCCTTCCACCATGTAGTTCTCAAAAATTAAACTCAAATTGATAGACTTCATAAGTGCTCTTACATTATGAACTATCTTGCCAGTTCTAGAATCATTTTAACTTAGATGGCCAGGATGGGTAGGGATGTTGAACTGTTGATGTTATCCTACCTCTTCACTAACTTCTTGGTACCATTCTGAGGAGTACAGCATGATGTCAGCTGACCCAATATTGTTACTACATTTCCAGTACTCTGCTCTTGGGACACTGTTGACTGGATAGAAGCTTTCTATTGGTTACAGAGAATAGAGACCAACTGAAAACCCGCATCCATGGTATATACATTCTACAGAGGTGAAGAAGTCTACTCTGCCAGTCTCTGAAGTACACTCCATGCTTCTGAAACTTTAACCTTGGATTAATTCTAGTTTGGAAATGGGATTATTAAGTCTCCAAACCCTCACAGTACTTGAATCCTCCTCGTGTAACAAGCAAACATTACACAAAAATGCCTATTACTGAGTTCAGTGTGCAATTGTGAAATATTTACTGCTGAGCTAAGAAGGGGAGAAGATGACTGCCATCAGTGCCCACATCTTCTATTTGCCCCTTTTCCTCATCAACAAATGCTTCAGAACTATGCTGCCTACCATGATTTACACTTTCCATGTCTTAGCATAAACCAAGAATACACAGGAATTTTTTTGGCTTAAGTTTTATCTGGGAAAGCTAAAAAGCAAAATTAAAGTGTGCAAAACAATATATCACCTTTAATATAAAAAGTGAATGTGCAAGTGAGTATGAGTACCCACAGTCTCACCAATTACCACTGCTGTGTCTGAATGTAGGTATGGAGGAGAGTCTTCTTGGGGAGATACCTAGCTTCTCATCTCACCAGGAGATGGTGAATGCTTGACATTAAACCTGAGACTGAGAAGGCAAAGTATTCTTCCTGAGACCTCCAGAGTAGAATGCATTCATCCTGCACCATGAAACATACCCTGTGAGTTTAGTGTTGGCCAATGAGTTTAGGGAACTCTAAACCAGTAGTTCTTGTTATTTAATGGGGCTGGTGTGCACGACAATCTGTTACAGCAGCAAAGGGAACTTAAATCTATCACTTGAAGATCTGTAGATCTGTATCTATCTTGAAAGTCAACATTGGAGTAGGAATGAAGACACCTACTACTGAGTGTCCCCAATGGTATACTGATAACAATTATAAGAAAAAAATGGGCTGTTAAAAAAGTGGATTAAGTAGTGAACACATTTCCAAAGTTAACAAAATAAACCCTTAACAAATAAAAGAGAGATTGATACTATATTGCTCCTGGCATGATGCTACAGGATGTACCCACTAATTCTGGGTGGCCCTTGTAATAAATGAATGTATAATTTGTATGAATTGCATGAGATAAGAAAAAATTAACTTAAAAGTATAACTGGAAAATGTCAACATGTTACAGGCCTAGGATAAGTTTTCTGTCTGTCTGTCTGTCTGTCTGTCTGTCTGTCTGTCTTTGTTTTTCTTTTCCTTTTTGTAATAGGGTAGAATATAAATCTTTAAATATGATTTGTGAACTTAAAAATAAAATATTAAAAATAGATATACTATATATCTCTCTACATAAGAACATAGATACTTATATATCTCTGTGATGGTTTGAATATGCTTGGCCCAGGGTATGACACTATTAGGAGGTGTGGCTTTGTTGGAATAGGTGTGGCGTTGTTGGAGGAAGTCTGTTGCTGTGCAGATGGACTTTGAGATATTCCTCCTAGCTGCCTGGAAGCAACAGTCTTCTCCTGTTTGCCTTCAGAACAAGATGTGGAACTCTCAACTCCTCCAGTGCCATGCCTGCCTGGAACTTCCATGATAATAATGGACTGAACCTCAGAACCTGTAAGCCAGGCCCAATTAAATGTCATTTGTAAGACTTGCCTTGGTCATGGTGTCTCTTCAGAGCAATGAAATCCCTAAGACTATATATATATATATATATATATACATATATATATATATATATATATATGATAGAAATTTACACATGCAAAAATGATTCCTAATTAGATGTTGTTTAAAATTATATAGAATAGCCTCTCACTTTTAGAAAATGAATATTTTAGTACTGAATGATTTATTGTTATTCTCTTTGAAACTTAATGTAAACAAAAAAGCAAAGAGAAAATTGTGGGAAAATATTTGTAATTGTTTAACTTTAGTAAATAGTGTACATGCATTTAATAAAGTTTCAGGTTATCTTTAAAAACATGATAGTTTTAAAATAAATTTTGAAATAAATAAGAATGACCAATAGTGGGATATTATCAAATTATCTAAACGATTAGAAGGATGCAAAAAATAGGAATGGAGCTTTCTAGAGTTTATTGTGCTGACAATTAAATAGACCAGATAATCAAAGTGTTAGAAACTGTCTGACACTGATGAGTCTCAGGGGTAGCTCAGGCCTACATAATCATCCCATGCACATGTATGTGCATTATCAAGCCAGTTATAGGGTGCTAACCCATAGGCAAATGGCACTCCAAGTCATAACAATCAAAATGGCCAAGCAAAGCCATTTCCCAAGGACTCAACAGTCAACAAGAGTAAAATATTTATACTGCCTTAGCAGCAATTAAAAGCCAAGGACGACTCAATCTGACACTAATGAGGCCCCGAGAACAAAGCCTGCTTCCTGGAAACTGTGGGAATTCCAACCATCTGCTGGTCTACCTAAATGGGAGGAGCTTCATGGCATTGCTGAGGGTTTTGGAGCAGCCAGACGTCCTGGCACCGTACTGGAGGAAGCATTGAAGCAAACTCCCTTAGCATGCTAATTTTAGTTCATCAATATCTCATGTTAGTAACTCTTCAGAGCTCATTTAATAGCTACCAACATTCAATGAGGTTTTGCATTATTTGCACAAACCAGTGTAGAAGGAATCCAAACAGCAGCATATATTTTTGATCCTTTCTGAGAAACTTTATACCTACAGCTTTGATAAACACTACCACAGTGAATGGAATGAAACCATTAAAAACAAATAATGTGTTACTTCCTACATCCACTAGGCTATATCCTCAGGAAACTTTCTATGTAGAACAAAAATAGTTACATGCACTTGAGTGACATTTTGGACCCCCCTCTCTTCTTCTCTTCTGAAAGTTCTTTCAGTGTGTAAATCTTCCCCCACTTGCTTATTTTTCTCTTCTCTGTCTCCCCCACATATCCTAACTCTCTAAAGCCTAAAGACCACCACTTCAGAGTAAATATAGAAAGGATCCAAACTGAGGAATTCCTTTGTCTAGAAACAGGAGTTTGCTTATTTTAGCCTTCTAGGCAGGATGCAACTGGACATAAGTAGTGTCAACTTCTTTGACCTGTTTTACTAAACATTTAGGACTTGTCACATTGCCTTAATGAGATCCCCAAAGGCTTTTTCTCTCCTGAAATACAGCCTTAAAGACTGGGAATTTTTGTTCTGCAAACAAAGTTTCTACCAGTGCCCCCCTTTCCCCAGTTTTTCCCCTTTAAAGCACAGCCTTGCTACAGCTGAGTGATTATAACAGACTCAAAGCCTCTGAAAGTAATGGGGTTACACCAGCATCACAGTTCACTGGCCAGCCTCATTTTGGAAAATTCATCTCTCTTAATGTTGTTATAGTAAGGTGAGGCAGCCCTCACCTACACGGTGTGAGCTCTGATGTTTTGCAAAGCAAAGGCCAGAAGTAAGAAACAAACAAACAAACAAACAGGTGGGATGGATCTAAATAATGTTAGTGAGGCAAATAAGTAAAAAGAAACCTTATAACATACAATCTCTCATCAGGCCCAGATGATTTGTTTTTTATTAATTGGCACATTCACTGAAGACATAAATTAAAGCTAGATTAGGCACAAGAATGTGCTCAAGGAGTACACTATTGGGATACAGACTTTCAGAACAGCCTATCTCTGTCATGACCAACATGGAACCTAGGACCTTGTTTCCTTTAGAAATGCTTTCTTCAACAACCATTCTTGTCTCATCTTCCCTATAGCAATAGTTGTACCAGATCAGACAAGTCCTGGATTCTAACCTTCAGATCATTGAGTAGTACAGAGAAAATTTGAGCAAATGTCAAAAAAACACTGCTGGTCTAGTACCCGTCACATAGCTTGGGGAGGAAAGAGTGGTGTAATGCACCAAGGCAAGGAGAGAAATTGGACAAAGGTTTCTGTCATGATGTCATGCTGAAGTGGACTTCTGAAAAGATCAACATCCCAGTAGAGAGAGAAGCAGAAAATTGCTCTACTGTCATGAGTCATGTGGGATTCTGAAAAGCATGGCATAGGTGCATAGGTCTGAATGTTGCAGATCCCAGAGGTGAGTAATGAGTAATGGGTGAGGAAGATGAAGAAGTCGAGGCAGGGCAACAGAGCAGATGAGCACTGTAGGTGCATCCATGAGAAAGCAGAGTGGTCCTGAGAAGGGAAAAGTGATGGAGGACCAAGTAAGAAACTGTTAATCATGACGACGTAACCCTGAAAACGATCTCATGAAAGACTAAATCAAAAGCAGAGATTGACTTGAACTAGGTCCAAAGAAACATGAACATGTTAAACTCTATTCTTATCTTCTTTTATCTTGGGCAGCATAGAGGGAGATGGGAAGGGGCTATGTGTATTAGCTGTGTTGATGTTTAACAGCCACAGATAAAGGGCAAAATTTGCAATGTCAGTGTCTCTGACTTGTGCACTTATTAAAGACAACTTCCTTTACACTGTCTTCTATCAACCTTAAGTAGCATTTGACAGACAATAAATTAATTCCTGGAAGAGGCATCTTTTAAAACATTTTTAGAGTCAAATTCTTTGAGGTCACAGGCTGTGAGGGGTTCTATGTAATTACAAAAATACTGAACTTTATGTAATTAGGTTGAGGCATGTAAGGGAGCCACTGTGTTAGCATGTGATATGGATTGGTGTAATTTGAATATCAGTCTATACAATTATATCCTTAGAAGACCAGGCCACATCTTTCTTTGGAATAGCTGTAAATACGACTACTGCATCTACTACACAAATATACTTTCGTTTTCCCAGGAAAGTTAGATATTCTGATGGCACTTATCCAGCACAACATGTTCAATGTTACAAGATTCTGATTCTGACACTGAGACACTCCAGAGAAATGACACAATGCAGAAGTGAAAGAAGCTAATTTGGAAGTTAAAAGGGAACACTGTGGGAAACTTTTCTATGGAAAAAGACTACATAGTTTCTAGACATCTGAACAAAGATAGAAGAGAGTAACTTAATCTTAGTAGATAGAAGAGTGAAAAGAATGGAGGTTTATATCCATGAAAAGAAGATGTTTAAATAAATCATGGTACATGTATGTTAATGTAGCCTAGGGTTGAGATAAAGTGCTTGCCTGACACACATGAGACCTAGATTCCATCTCCGTTAATAGTAAGAGAAAACAAAAGGAGGAAGGTTTTAAAGAAAGAGAAGCACATAAAACTGCTTAAAGAAATATCATGAAAATGCAGCTGAGAAATGGGGGGAAAACTCAAAGATTTTTGCTCACAAAAATGTTATGTTATGTTGCTCACAGTGATTGTACAATCTGTGCATCTAGTGTGCAGACTAATGAAATAGGCTATGGTGGTTTGAATAAGAAAGGTCTTCTCTGTGCTCTGGCATTTAAGCACCTCATATCCAGTTGGTGGCAATATTTGGGGAAGCTTAGGAGGTGGGGCCTTGGGGAAGCATGTATGTCAATGGGGGCTTGGGAGTTTTAGACCCACCTATTTCCAGTTCATCCTTTCTGTCTCAACTTTTCATTACTGACACAAATCCTGCTCTTTTCAGCCATATTACTCACTATTGTGTTGGGGACTCTAAGACAAAATAAGAACTTTCTTCCATAAGTTTTATCATAGCAATGGAAAAGTAACTGAAACACAGGGTTTGCTCAGAAATTCAGATAAACATGAGACGAAGTCATGCTGTAACTCACCCTGAGCTCCTGAGAAGGAGGGTTATAGTCTGTGTGCTGGATGTAAGAGGAAATTTTCCTCTATGG
Source organism: Mus minutoides (assembly GCA_902729485.2). Classification (NCBI taxonomy): domain Eukaryota; kingdom Metazoa; phylum Chordata; class Mammalia; order Rodentia; family Muridae; genus Mus; species Mus minutoides. Next base: position 2,995,137 of record LR749496.1, read on the forward strand.
ACTCGTGCTGAATAAGAGACGTCCCCACACCATGGTTACTTGGAAAGTGACTAGTCAAACTCAGGGATGAGTTTTTAGTGTTGTTTCCTTTGAAATTGATTTAAAGCTAACATGTGCAATTATTATAAATGATTATTATATTTAAAAATAAATGAATGGACAGAAAGTCCCTAAATCTCTGAATACAAACTCATGCACTTTTTTTTCAAACACTACCCAAGTCATACCACATGGGAAATGGATGAGTAGATGAAGCTACTGCTTTTTATCTATGTGTACAAACATATACTCATGAGTCAGGGGAGCCCATGAAAACTCTTCTGTGGTGGAGAGTGTCAATGCCAACTAGGAATATGGTATTTTCCTAACAGTTGTCCTTGACTCATATTGGTTTCCTGATATGAAACTTTGTCTTAGATTTTAGCCTAATTTGCTAATCAAGGCAAACAATGCCTGGAACCTTGGTGGGATATTCCAATATTAGAAGATGTTTTCTCCAGTGACCTGGACGTTCAGATCCTGAAAAGCTTTTGGGTTACAGAGAGAAATTGAAGTCAGGGAGTATGGCCCTGACCTGCCTTGTCTTTATGGGCAGGATATCTGGTTCATCAGTATAAGAGTTTGTGTGTAGTGTTCAGTCTTTGAAGTGGTGAGCTTGTTACTTATTGATATAGCTTCAAAAGGTCACAAGTCACCACTGGATTTTTAGAGATCAGCAGACTTATCCAAAGGGAAGAAAGGAAAATAGCCTGGGTCTCTTCAATTTTCCTTTGGCTTAACAATGCTGACCACCTATGCTGAGCTAAGTAGCTATTCAAGAAATCTTGATGCCACAAATGAAAGTTTTGGAACTTAGAGATTTTTTGATAAGCTTTCAAATATTTCTCTGTAAGACTGCAAAAGTCAATGTACATGGTCAGTGACTACAGCAAGATGCTATGATTAAAAAATATAATGTGGCTCAAGCTGTGTCTGTGTGTGCACAAGTGCATGTGCACACAAGTTTGTGTATGAGTGTGTTTGTATGCGTGGGTGGTGCTAGGCAGCAAACTCCAGTTTGGAGACGCTAAATAAGTGTCTTCTCCTGAGATATAAACCCAAACAATACCTGATATGACTTAACAGCTTCGTAGTCAAAACAATGAAAGTAAGAAAATCAAGAGCGTCTTTTCTTTTTGTGTGTAGCGTGATTGTACATCCACATCCTCCTCGCAGGTGTTTGTGCAGGTAAGGTTGACTCCTTGGATCTTCCTTGTTTTGTTTTGTTTTTTTCTCTACCTTATTCATTCTTGCAGGGTCTATCAATTGAGCCAGGAACTCAATGATATAGGGAAGTCTAGCTAGCCAACTTGCTCTAAGGATCTGATCTCTGTCTCAGAGTGCTGGAGTTACAACCAGCATTTTATTCGGGTAGTGGGGGTCTGAATTAGATCCTTATCTTGCATGTAGGCTTCCTCTCTGTTGAGCCATTTTCTCCACCCTCCTCACCAAGTGTTACTTCCCTTTAGGTATAGCAAATACTCATGGAGCCAGTTCATATCATACAAGAACAGAACGTGACCAGCTATTTGCAAATGTTAGGATGACACAACCCTGACTGTGTACTATCACTGCAGTATCCAGAGAGCTCACATTTCTATATAAGAGCAGATAATGGGAGACAAATGGTCTTTAACACTTGCTGTAGGATTCATTTTAAGAAAAAAAAATATGAACGCACCTAAATAGGTTTACGTGTGATGATACAATTTAGATTTGTTTGACATATTGTGGTATAATATTTGAAATGGCTAATAAGTCTCTAAAGCTGCTGCACACAGGAAAACAAATTAAATCTGCCTATTGTAAAGAGATTGCCTCGATATATGAGATGGGAAAACACAGAATGCTTCTCTTTAAGTACTCTTTAAAGGTGGTCCTTAAGGAATATATGATAAAGAATGGGATGTTTGCTGGGGCATTTTAGCCTCAGCAAAGCCATTTATAATTGCCAATGCCATGCTGAGTAGGCTCTGGAGAAGTGTCGTCTTCATGGCATATTTAAAAGCCAGATCACAACTACCAGTAAGAATGGCTCATAAGGCTGACAACTCCTCATCTACCATCGTAGTTACTGGGGAAAATAAACCTCTTTCACGCATATTAGACCTTAGAGAACACGCACATTACAAATTATAGTCGAGGTAAGTCACCGTTTGTCTAATTGATCAATTTAGCATGTTTGAAATGTTTGTTATGTTAGAAAAGGAAAATCTTCAGGAACTTAAGAGTTGGAAAGGCGTTTTAGAAAACTCACATTCCATCAGTCATTCAAACGATGCATCGAGTATGAATCCCCCGGTTCACTTGAATGACATCATGGCCCATGTAAGAGAGCTGAAATTAATCACGGTAATTCTGTTGTATGACCTACTTTGGCATTTTCATCTGACAGAGCCAGGAAATGGGCTGGCTAATAGTCCATTTTGGAGTATTCAAAGATCTTAGCAATTCCATATTTAAGGAGGTTAATAGGATACTAATTGGGGCCTAGGTGAAGAGTTCACAAGAAAAATGAACTCACCTGAATATGAAGCACCCGGGCAGTCTGGATGCCCCCACCCACTACAACTGCTCTTCCAAGTGGCTTCACCTTGCAACTTAGAGGGAGGAAATCTTGCACCTTGGGAGACTTGGACAGCCACCATTCTGTCTCCTGTTCTCTGAAAAACAATGGCTGGCCAAAGGCCAGGGGCACAGACCGGTAGCAAGGTCGGCATTCTGCCTCGTAGGAAACAGAAGGAAAGAAAAAATCCCAAGGGCTGAAAATGCATGCTGAAATCAAGTCCATTTCAGAATTGTTGTGGATTTCAGTAGAGGTGTGCTTTTTTAAAACTTCAGAAGTTCTGGTTTAAAAAAGAAAAAAAACATAAATTAACTCCATTTTCCATCTCTGAAAAACAAGAATGGCATGTATATGCTCGTTTAATAAAGCAAGTTCTGAAAATCTCCACTTTGGTTCTGTGTTGCTCTACTGACCAGCCAGTGCTTCCACACAACAGCCCTGAAATGCAAAAGAGAACAATACATCTTTCCGTTTTCTCCCCTGAAAACAAATACAACAAATCCTTATATGTCTCTTCAATATTTCAGGCTCCTCTGCCCTCTGCCACACCTGGCAATGACTACCCTAATGGTACCTCTGTGTTGTCATTTCTCACTTTGTCCTATTAAAATGGTCCCACAGATCACCCAGTGTCCTTTCTCTAATAATTCCTGGGGCTTTTCTGTACATAAAGAGCTAAGAACCTTTCTTTCCTAAAGGTGCATGGCATGTCTGTCTTTCTATCCCCCCTTCCGTGTGCAATCAATCCTGCAAGTCTCCAGGAGCCACTGGGATTTTTAAAAAACAGCTGTAATCTGCGGCCATTGATGGTGGAGTAGATTGTTTGCCAAACTATTACCATAACTGTCAAACAAAATCAGAAAAATAATCTCATTGTGCTGGACAGATGCGTTTCCTGCATTATTGATATAGTCACTCCAGAGTAATAGCGAAATATAAAGCATTGTTCTATTTACAAAAGGAGATTGGCCAAGTCCTTGAAAGTAAGCGTGAGGGACAGGCACTTACAGGAAGTGAGATATAGGGAGCTCAGGAAAAGTTATGTGCCAGGGTCACATGACCCTACAGTCAGCATGAGAGTGCAGCTGCAGGTGGTTTTCTATGAGTCTGAAAAAGCTGTTCAAATGGCTAGGGCAAGCCTGGTGGAATTGGTCACTCTCTCTCTCTCTCTCTCTCTCTCTCTCTATATATATATATATATATATATATATATATATACCATACTCCAACAGTTCTCCCAAGTATATAAGCTGTTCTAATGTGTCCCCTACACTGCTCTGGGTAGTGAGTGGCCCTCTTTACACCAATACTTCATAAAAGAGTTGAATTCTTTATCTTAAGCAATAAGCCCATGATGTAATGAGTTGGATGTAGCTCATGTTGAGAAAGGTCAGTAGTTGTTGCTGCTCCATGGCTGTCCTACCATAATTGGAGCTCTGAATAATGCTGAGTGATCCTACATGTTGAATGTGCACACTGGGAAACATCAGGGCACTGCATATTCACTATCTCTAATCCATTCGGTACATTGTGCAAGGTAGACATAATCTTTTATTGTTTCTTCATTTTACTGTTCACGGGTTGTTCAAGGAAGTTTTGTAGAGTGTGGAACTACAGAAATCTTCCATAAGTGACCTAATTAATGTCAATCTATATCAAGCTTTAAAGATCATTGGCACATCACCTTCCAGTTTTTAATAGGGTCATGGGCAAATATAATGCATTTTAATAGTCATCTCTATCTCCTGTACTTCCTCCAAATTCATATCATAGCACAAAGTAGAGAACCATTTTTCTGACATCAATGAAGTACAGTGACACTTGGATCTCTGCCTACCTTGAAGGACACTTTCTCAGCCCTCAGTAAGATGGGTCACATGGAACCTCAACAAACAGTGCACAGTAAATACCCACTGAGGCCATTCTTTGACTGTGAACTGAAAAAGCTGGTTCCAGGCATTTCATGGCTGAAGCTCATAATTTCTTATAGCTCCATAACGAACTCAAGGCAAGGAGCCCAGAGGTCTTAATTCCAACCTAAGCAAGGTGTCTTAGGCTCATTCTTTTTTTAGTAAAAATACATGAACCCAACATACATCATAAACATAAGCGTTAAAATTAAGGAGATCCTGAGAACAGAAGGAGAGTAAGTATAGAAGTGGTTCAGGAAAGTCCCAGAAAGGGCTCTTGATGGAGGGGCAGCTACCTCAATGTCTTCCTGGCTGGGTAAATGTACATGGGAGTTGATGTGTATGCAGACCTTATTTTAGGATTGGGTAAGCTGTGGTATACGAAAAAACCTTGAAGCATGCCTTCTGTGCACAGGACTCAACTTCCAATTGGCTTTGGTGTTCTGTGTACTATCTCTCTGCTGCTGGTTTCTAATGGAGGAAATACAGTTCACTGTTTCATCTGGGAAAGCCACAGAGGTCAACTGGGTTTCCAGCCAGAATCATATCCAAAGCTCATAAACGCACGTCAACATATGGTTGGTCAGAATCCTTCATCTAGAAATGAACAGGTTGACTTAGCTGAGTGTCAAGACCATCTTCACAACTGAGATATGATCATTTTCTTCTTCTTTTAAAAACTATCTCTTCAGGATTATGGATAGCTTTTATTGAACCGATTATCTTCTTTCCGTGTTCCCTTGCCTTACCATAAGTAGTCCTTGTCTTTCGAGTCACACTGGCCGGTCCTCATATATGAAATCCCAAGCCTGTGTCCAGAAACAGCTGAGGACGTGACAGCACTGGAGTTAGAACCTTCAGATCACTATGGAATGAACCGTGTCCAAAAGCCTGGGCCACAGGTCTCTGCAGTAGGTAAGTTTGGCCTGATCTGGCTGTTTGCTTCTTTGAACTTTTTAAAAATTTGCATTTCAGAATGAGAAGTAATTATACAGACAAGGAAAGAAAGAAAAACCCTCTGCCTGATTCAGGGCTGTCTTTCCAACACTATAGAAAAAAAAAAATGATGACGTTCTAATCATGACCTTGCCTAAGATCACATGCATCCACTTAACATGAATAGATTGTAACGATGCAAATATAACTAAGGGCACCTTGGGTTGGAGATGGAGCCACATCTAGACTGACATGCAGTTGTGCCACCAGCTGAGCTCTGAGACTTTATCTCTAGTCGGAGCACCCTGAGCCTTGTAAGCTATGTAACCAAGGAAGAGCAGTGACAGATCACAATGAAGACAGATGGACCCCCTCCTCCAAGGAGTGGGGAGTGAATTGCTCTGTTTATAGACACCATAAATTATGGCTTCCTCCATTTTCTGATAACCTGTGGTCAAGGTAAGAATGTCCATCTCATTGATAAAAGTTGGCTTGTTCACCCAGAGACAGGGTATCCTGTTTATATGCACATATAGCCGAGCACTCCGCTTAGAGAGTTTCCTACTGATTTGCTGGATGGACTAGAGGAAAAACCAAACACTTCAAAGCATCTTCTTCCCTTAAGCTGAAAAACAATACACTCTCAAAAGGTATCTAATGTTTGTTGCAATGGAGCACTAAAAGTCTCTTTTATAGAGTTATGATGGGAAACTTCTTTTTTTTTCCCTCATACATAACTGCTTTTGAAATGTGTACAGAGAATCAAGGAAGCTACCACAACTATGATGAATTGATTCAATTAACCTTAGCGTCTTAGCTTTGACCTAGTCACTGTAACAGCCTCAAGCTCTGGAGTACCCCTGTCCACAGTACAGGGATGCTTTCTTCTGACTATAACACACACACACACACACACACACACACACACACACACACACACACACACACACAAAACACGGCATTCGTGCACACACCCAAACACATTCTCTCTCACACAGATATACCAACTGTAATAGCATTTTTAATTGAAAAGCATAAATTTGGACTGCTAAATCTATTAACGATTTGTTTTAATTAGGAACCCAGCTGCTTCCTGAGATTTTGCAGTCTGGGGTTCAGAACTTCTGCCATACTGAGAATGAGTCTCAAGTGGGTTGCTTCAGTCTTCCAGATCAGCATTTTTAAAGACTTGTTGGAAGGAGGAACTGCATAAGCTTCTGGGCTATAAAACCCCAGCTGCATTTGTCCTTGGGTGGGGATGGGAATGGTTTGTTAGTGTAGCCAGAGACCCAGCCCTGACCTCTGCTTTGACCCTGTTATAGCCATCAGGCAGCTTGATCTCTAGATCACTCTATATGAGTTCTTGCCAGCTAGATGCAGATGAGCGATTGTAGTTGATTACGTGGTTCAAACTTATACTGCCATCAGTAGAGGAAGCTGCTATTTAATTGAAGTTCAAAGCATCCAATAGGACTGGTCATTTTGTTTTGTTTTAACACAGAGGAGGTTTAGAAAGTAGTTCAGTACAAATACATTCAGTAGAGTTTGAAGGACAGAATGTTCTTTTGGGAAACTATTTTCTTATGCCAAGGCCAACATTAAGAGGACCACATAATATTTTGCTCATCAGTGAATAAATTCATTATTATGTTTATTCACTTTTTTGTCCAAGTTTTAATTCAATCTTCACTCATAGCCTTCAAAGTCAAATACGTGGTACTAGAAACATGGAGAATACTGAGGCATTCCTTTGCTTAGGGAGTTAGAGTTTAATGAGAGAAACCTAGAATATGAAAGGATGAATATAGAATGGAGTGGGCACTGGTCCAGGTGTACACAGAATACAAGAATAATGGTGTTTGGGGTAGAGCCATTGTCTGGCGACTGAGTCTATAGTTGGATAAACATGACTAAGGGAAGTACGGGTAGATTAACGAAAGGACAGACACCGGGTAATTATCTGAGGAAGGAAGACTGTCTTTTACAAAGCCCTATGAAGAAAGGCTTTCATAAAAATTACATGATCAGATTGGAACCAGGAGACGCTGGGCATGAGGAGGTCAGGGTACTGTGAAAAGAAGGTAACATAGCCATGGAACCAAGAGGTAAAGCTAGCTATGGGAGATAAGAAGCACAGACTTTATTATCAAGAAGGCACTGGACCAAGGACAAGACAATGTCAGTTCAACATGAGACGAAGTTCATTTGGGGAATTATTTACCTGATGGTGCAGATACATAAACAATTGCAGAAAAATACACTTGAAGAGACTGATATTAAGGAAATGTCTCTAAGAAGCCAAACTTATGACAAGTAAGAGATAGTTAGGAAAGAGAGTGGCAGGTCAAAGATGCTCACAGCTGTGTCAGATTGGCAATGATTGAAGAAAGAATAATGGACTCTGTGTTCCTGAAGAGGAGTAGCCATGCTACAATGGGAAGAAGGGATTCCTTGCAAACTGATGGATGAAGATGAGTTGTAATGGATTACTTGCTTGATAACTGAAAAAATCACGCAGAGATTCCATATGCCAATGTAGAGAACACAACATGGTACATAAAAGATTGAACTAGAACATGTCAGAATTTGTACAAATTCAATCATAGAAGGGAAGTTTCAAAATAATGTATCTGGTTTTAAATGGGCTTCATTAATTCATTAATGTATTATCAATTAACTTATCAAGAAAAGTCTTTTAACATTTAATATAATAGGAAATAACCAAGGATCAAGAAGTGATAACGTATGGCTTATAGGGGGAAAGTAGCACCCACAGTTGCCCACAATTTTATAAAATTTGTAAAAACTTTATTAGAACACACATTCATATTGATTCAGTTAAATGTTGCTTATGGTTATTTTGATGTTCAGTGGCTCAGAAGAGAAGGTAATTGTAGAGTTTGCCTGATTCAAAAACCTATGTAGCAGAACAGCAGAAGATGCTCCCTCTAAAAATCAAAGAAAATGGAAACGCCAATGGGAATATATTTACCTTAATTAGGAAATTGGTATGGTACCTTCCTGTTGTTCCTGTGTCACTGAACCAACTTGAAGAAGGATGCTTAAAACGTTTTAGTGGAATATTTGTTCATTTCATCCACCTGTTGCCGGCACATGAAGGTAGATGGTACGTGAGTGGCAAGGAGTAGTCAGTACTGGAGTGTGGATGGCCTATAGAAAGGGTCACTGGAACCCACAGACCTAAAGCAAGGTCGAGGAACCCCAAGGAGCAGCCACAGGAGGGCAGCAAAGTCACATGATGTTAAAAATAGCTCCTTGGGAGCAAGAGAGGCCAGCAATGTGCCTATTTAAAGAATTATCTGGAATTTAGTATAATGCAGCCAAAGATCCAATGGGACTTGCTTTAGCATGACTAATAGTTTCCCCTGGATCAAATTAGGAGGTACTCAGAAATAAAACTCTGTAGTTGAGAGAATCCACATATTTGAAAACAAGAGAGAACTTTGATTATCAGATAATGTGTCAGTTAGTTCCTGGAGAAGAGGTGTGCATGTTCACTTAAATAATGAATGTCCCCATTTTATCTGAGTCCTTCCGAAAATGACATAAGCATACTACCACCATAATCCTGGTGAAAAAGAAATTCTTCTAATACTTATTTTACAGCAACAGTAGACATTGGACATTGAGAAACAGCATCTTTCTTTCTTTCTTTCTCTTTCTTTCTTTCTTTCTTTCTTTCTTTCTTTCTTTCCTTTCCTTTCCTTTCCTTTCCTTTCTCTCCTTCCCTCCCTCCCTCCCTCCCTCCTTTCCTCCCTCGCTCCCCCTCTCTCTTTCTCTTGTTCTTTTTTTTCCTTCTTTCATTTCTATCTTTCTGTCTTTCTTTCTCCCCTCCACCACATTTATTTGTTTTGTGCTCTGCTCTTGCCAAACATTGGATTTGAGAAAGGGGATATAGCACAAGAATAAAAAGAGAGTGACAGAACTGTTTTCTAATGTTAAAATCATGCTCACACCAAGAATAACAAATACCCATAGGAAATAGATCATGACTTTAAAAGATAGTTTTGCTTTTATTTCTGTTCTTTGCTTTGATTTTGGTCATATGTCATGCCACATTTTAATTTCAAAACATAGACAGACATCTAAAATATTTTTCTTGGAAGGACAGTATATCAAAGTTTTAATGCAGACAAATGTACTTATTTCATTTTTAGACTTTATTTTAAATTATTATTTTCAAACACTGAGCTTAGAATCATTTTTTATAGCCTGTTTCATTGAACGTATATACCCCTCCAAAGTTAACATGGGTCTTACAGATGACAGGCCAATTCTTGACAGAGGCATGCCCACCATTCAACCTTCCTCAATTCATTCTCATCCCTAGTGATAGTTTTGTTGGCTCATGGTGGTGCATCTATCAAATGTTTGCTGAAATAATTATTCTTTGAAAACCCTTGATATTTGGGAAGAAATTGATCACTCTTTAAATCTTTCTAAATCAGGATCTACTTTGACCAGATCTTTCCAACTAAGAAGAAGTGGTGACTAAATAATTATAGCAGTTATAAGAATGTTTTTTCTTTGATTATGACAATAGATCAAAGCTTACACATTGAGAATTAAAGGGAACTTTAGTTAAAAAAATTAACTTTGTAGGGGTGTATGTATGTGAGAAAGGGAGAAGGCAGAGATAGACTGTAGAAAGTAAAGGAGGAGCTAAGATAAACTGAGCCCTAGCAATTTTTGAAGCAGCAGTAGAAAGATGTATACATGAATGTACAGATTTAATAATTTATAGACTGTTTTTGCTTACAGACAATTCACTAGGCTCTGCCCAACAGTTCCCTAGCAAGAGCTTGCACTGCTGCTTGCTAGCGTTGAGCCAGGTATATAAGACGTCCAGTCCTTCTCTCTCTCTCTCTCTCTCTCTCTCTCTCTCTCTCTCTCTCTCTCTCTCTCCCTATGTGTTTCTGGCTCATTTCTTCCTGTATTCCTCTCTTCCTGTCTTCCTCTCTTTCTCTCTTCCTGCCTTCCTGTCTTCCTGTCTTCTTCCTGTCTTCTTCAACCTTTCTCTGCCTCCACCCTTTTCTCTTCCTCTAAAATAAATCTTTATACTGGTCTTGTGCTATGGCATGATTCCTCACATGGGACGCCCCTGCAATTATACCCCAATTGTACCTCATTATAACATATAACACTCTTTATAGAAAAAAAATGTATGTAAGTTTCTAGCACAGTTGAATTCTAAATGCAATTCTCCCTACTGCCTTCACTTTAAATAACTGCTCCTGTGCTGTACAGCTTCTGCAATCGCAGTGCCTTGAGCTTTGCTTCCTGTGTCTTTTATCAGGTCGTGGATGGTGAAGGATGAATTTTCCAGGTAAGATCTCTGAACATATATTTGTATTACCACATCTGAGACACATGTGGATACAGGATTCTGAGTTCTGAACAAGCAGCACAACCTCAGTAAGTGAAGGGGACACTGGGCTTCTGACCTGATGGCTCTGAATTCTGAAGAATGCTGCTGTCTGCAGACAGCACGTGACACTCTGTCTGGAGAGCCGAATCATTACATGATATAGCTTAAACTTTCCTATATCCGCTTTAGTCTCTTTACTCAATAAATTCATTCCTCATTGAAGACATGCCTTCAACTATAGTCACACTTTTTTTTTTCTGATAAAGAGAAACACAGGAAAACACCAACGGAAGGAGTAGTAATGAGAGAAAACAAGAGAGAAGGAAAAGAGAATTTTTCAGAAACACCTAAGTGTAACTTAAGCCCCATCATGTGACAATGAAGGTTGGAGTCAAAGCTAAACTCTTGCCTTATACATGCGTCTATTTTACATACAATGGATAGTCATCTATGGCACTGTAATAAGTAGCATCTTCATTAAAAAAAAAAAAAAGATTGTCCTACAGATCTAAGTTGGGGAAAATACACAGATCCTGTGAGTGAGGAGAGGATGGTGTTGTCTTTGCAGTTAGTCTGCATAAAATACACATGTACCCAAATCAGTACAAAAAGGGGCTCCTGAGGTTAAGAAACTCACTACTCCAGTGTTCCCACACAGCTGGGAAAAATGTAAGCAAAGTTGAATAACTAGAGTGTGAACTTTGCCATAGGGAACATCATGCACTAAACTCAAAAAATTAATAAAACAAAAATAACTCTAGCTCGAGAGATGGCTCAACCATTAAAAGTTCATATTACAAGTTCTGAAAGCCTGAGTTCCTCTCACCCACAAATGGCTCAAAACTGCCTATAACTCAAGCTCCAGAAAGGTCAGATGTTTCTGGTACCTAAACTCACATGTGCATATAACCATACACTGACACATATCCTTCTACATAGTTACTTTTAAAAATAACCTAATGGAAAATTTCCTAAGAAATTAATTTCTACCTTAATTATAAAGCTTTATTCTATTTATGTTGTCAACAGAATTGGTTAAATACATATATTTTTAAGATACGAATTTAACAGTATTCAGTTAAGCAGATCTTTCCTGTTAGCATTCTGATTGGAACTCAATTGCAACTATTTTGTGATAGTTGGGTCATTTTAGATTAACAATGTGGTCTTGTTGTCAAACACATCTTGAGTCTCCTCAGTTACTCTTGGCTTCCTTTGCCATGCGCATTAGCTACTTTTCTCATTCTATGACAAATTACTTCATAAAAGCAACTTAAGGAAAAAAAGAATGAGGCTCATAGTTCAACATGTTGGGACAGGAACTGGGGTGGGTGCTTTGGGCAGCCTGTCACTGTGTACCCACAGTCCAGAAGCACAGATAGGGGTGTTTGTGCTCCCCCCTTTTTTTCATTTCTAATCTACTGTGGGCCCAGTCCTCGCACGGATGCTGCCTGTATTCAGGTGGTTCTTCCCTTTTAGTTAAATTCCTCTAGAAAAGCTCTCACAAACATATTTAAAAATGTGTCTTCTACTTCAAATAATTTGGGGAAAAAAATCCTGAATTATCTTTGTCATTTCAGTCAGCCATATATTTGTGTTTGTTTTGACATCGCTAGGACATTTATTATTATCCTGTTTTAAGTTCATTGAGTTCTTTTTCTTTTTGAAAAAGTTTATTACTGCTTTTTAAAATTCTCTGTCCTTGGGTTCTTTGAGAAGTCTTTCTGTAAGACTAGAAGCTTTGAGGGTAGACACATTGCCTTGGCTTTTTACATGATTTCTATTTGTTGACATGTGACCTGGACATGTGGACTTCTTTCTTTGGTTGTGTGTGTGATTTGGAAATCTAGCCTGACTTAGGTTGGATCAGTGTATGAGGAGTATAACTATGTGGGAGTAAGCTAGTGGTAAGTAAGCTGCCCATGTAAAGCTAGTTCTAAGAGAATAGAAATGGAATGGGCTAAATGATGGTCAGAGGAGCCCAACTGGCCATGATACAGCACAAGTCTGGTGAGTGAAAAGGTGGTGAGGAAGAGGAGGCCACCATAAACTCACCAGTCCAAGGCAGTGTGCAAGCTGCTCTTCTGCAGCAAGAACTGCAAGGCTCATTGATCTTTTAAATATTGCTGCAGAAGGCTTATCTTATGGTAGCATAAATATGAAAAGTATAAGTATTTTTTCATAGGCTGTATGATCTTGTTACTCCACAAGTTAAAAATTAAAAAAAAAATACTTTAACATTAAAAAAAAAAATGTGTCTTCTAAGTAATTCTCAGTCCATTCAAGTTGGCAGTGAGGAATGACCATTACATAACCCTTCAAAGAGGTATGGAGCTTTGTTTAAATTAAGTTATATTTCTGGTCTTATGTTGTTATTCTTGATTTCTTCCTTACACTTTCTCTCTGTTTTTATATCATTTATAGAATTATATTCGAGAAGGAAGAGATGTTTCTAAGAGAATATAATGGAGTGTGACCAAACAGTGTAAAATGAAACATTTTCTGCAGGTACAAGAACTGAAGCACCTTGGCAATGAGGCTAACAGATCAGAAGCATGGAACAAAAAGTCAAAAATGAAGGTATTTATATATAAATATAAATTTAGAAGTTCATAAAACTAGCATCTCATATGAGTAGGAGATAAATGTATTTCTCTTCAAAACGCATTACAACAATTCACTACCATTTGGGGAAAATAATATATTATATCTGTACCTCCCTCCCTTGCCCCTAAAAAAATTAATGGAAGGTTCAAAACTGAAATCAGACAATAAAGAAATTATTATTTGGTTTTATAATAAGCCAAAACATCATTATATTTAAACATGGCCCATTGAAGAAAAGAAGAAATATAAATAACATAAGCACATAAAATTTAGAAATTTCTGATGGCAAAATATCACAAAGAGAGTAAAAACACAAATAGCTGACTGAAATATATTATGACAGATGGAAGACCAATTTCATTAATGTACAAGGATATTTTACAAACATCTCATAGAAATGGGCAGAGATCTCAAGATGGCAATCCTTGGGAAAATAAAAACAGAGGAAAGAGTGCCAGGCGTATTCCATGGAACCAAATGCAAAGTACAGTGGAGCTGAGCAGCATTTGTCTAGGATGTGACTGCCTATCGCTTAGGAGCTTGTCAAGGAGTTCAAGCAGAGAAGCCTCAAGTAACTATGGAGGAGCATAAGGAGAAATAGAAGTTGGACAGTGCCTTGGCACAGTCTAGTGAGATCACTGGTGCATACAGCATTTCACAGAGAGATTCCTGTTCCTTTACAGGTATATCACAAAAGTATAATAAATACATATATAATAAATACATACAAAAAAATACATAGGAGCTGGAGAGATGGCTAAAGTGAAGAGTTTGCTGCTCTACCTTAGGACCTAAGGTCATTCTCTATCATGTGCTTCACGCCTGCCTGCTAACTCCAATTCCAGAGGATCTGGCAACCTCTTCTGGCACCTACACACACAGGCACACAGACAAACAGACACACACACACACACACACACAAACACACACACTATACAATATGAAGTAAATATTAAAAATAAGTCTTCAAAAATGATCTACACACAAACATCTCTTTGCCAATTTTATCTCAAAACTGTATTTTAAAAGATTAGTTGGTGTTGATACATGTGACCAGTTAATAAAATCCTATAGGTGCTAGGAGAGGGCTCAGTGGGTTCTGAGGCTGCTCTGAAATCATGAAGACCTGAGTTCAGAAGCCAGTAGCCATGCACAGTTGCCAGCATTGCCAGGCATATCTGTAACCAGTCAGCAAAAAGCCATGTTCTAAGTTAAGAGACTTTGTCTCAAAAAAAAAAAAAAAAAAAAAAAAAAAAAAAAAAAAAAAAAAAAAAAAAAAAAAAAAAAAAAAAAAAAAAAAAAAAAAAAAAAAAAAAAAAAAAGACAGAGAGGAGAATGGGAAGACTCCCAAACATCTATGTCTGCCCTCCACACACACACATGTACATGTGTATATAAATATGTGAAATACACATAATAAACCACACAAATTAACAAATAACCATGGGAAAGTATACTTTTTATTAAAACTTGAAATGTGCATGTATACTGATTTACAATGACACCCAGGATTATTTTAAGGTCATAAGTCTGAATAGTTGTATGATATGATTTTATTTGTGATTAATCCCTGTATTGAGAGAAATGGAACAGGTGACTATGACTGGAGAAATTTGGAGGTTAGTTGCATTAGTGTGATGTTTATTGTTTTCTGCCCCTGTTGTCATGATTACACAGATCTCCATGGTTGTGAAATTCATAGAGCTGATGTCAGAAAAATAAAAGTGGTAGAAACAGTAGGTACTTGTTCTCACAAATAAATGAGAAATAATCAACTAGAAACTAAATTTAACTTTATGGAGGCTCTGGAAATCATTAAAGATCTACAGTAACAAATAAACAGTGAAGAAAATCCCTACCTACTCACCCACTCCTGCCTCACTGCCCTAGCTTCACCCTACGCTGGCGCATTAAGACATCACAGGACCAAGGGCCTCTCCTCCCACTGATGCCAGATAAGGCAATCCTCTGCTACATATGTGGCTAGAGCCATGGGTCCCTCCATGTGTATTCTTTGGTTGGTGGTTTAGTCCTTGGGATCTCTGCAGGGTCTGGTTGGTTGATATTGTTGTTTTTCCTATGGGGTTGCAAACCCCTTCAGCAACATCAGTCCTTCCCCTAACTCCTCCATTGGGTCCCTTGCCCAGTCCAATGGTTGACTGTGGGCATCTGCATCTATATTGATCAGGCTCTGGCAGAGCTCTCAAGAGATAGCTATACCAGGCTCATGTCAGCAAGCACTTCTTGGCATCAGCAATAGTGACTGAATGTGGTAGGTGTTTGGGTGGGGAGCACCCTCATAGACGCAGGGGTAGGAGAAATGGGTTAGGGGGGTTTGTGGATGGGAAACTGGGAAGGGGGATAACATTTCAAAAGTAAATAAATAATATGGAAGTTTCGTGTTTTGTTCGATCTCCCTTTATTCTCTCTCTAGGGATGGAGGATAATATTTGGAGAAAATATGAACTTCATCTACAGTTACCTTCAATAAGCCAGACTGAACAGAATGAACCAAATTATCAGTGTAATGGCCCGTCTACAGACTGATTAAATGCCTTGCATTTTAGGTTGGCCAATGCTGTGAGGACTAGCCAGGTATGTGAAATTACAGTCTACTGGCTAATTTTATGTCATCTTGACACAAGCAAGAGTCATTAGGGAATGAAGCCTTAACTGAGAAAATACCTCCTTATGATTGGGCTGTAAGTAAGCCTGTAAAGCATTTTCTTAGTGATTAATGAAGGAAAATTCAGCTCATAATGGCTGGTCACTTTCCCTGGCCGGTGGTCCTGGGTTATAAAAGAAAACAAGGAGCAAGTCAGTAAACAGCACTCCTCCTTGGCCCCTGCATCAACTCTTGCCTCCAGGTTCCTGGCCTGCTTGATTTTCTGTCCTGACTTCCTTTGATGATAAACTATGATGTGGAAGCATAGGCTGAATACATCCTCTTCTCTACAAGTTGTTTTTTATTATGGTGTTTCATCACAGGATTAGTAACCCTAACTGAAACATGCAGTATGGTCAGCTACAGACTCCTAGAGTCCAAAAGTAAATCCAGAGAAGCACAACAATTATGGACCTACAAAGATGTAGAACTGCTATGAAAAAATAAGTCAGGACACACACAAGTGGTCTTTGATACTAGAGAAGTAGCAGGGGAGTTGTAAGGTCACACATAGGCCCAAGGTAAACACATACCAAGAAAGTGTCCAAGAGTACACTAAGGTCTCCAAGGATCTCCCCTCCCACAAAGCCAGTCTCTAATGAGTCAGAAAGGTGACAGTACTTTTTAATGGTCAATTTTCAACAAAAGGCACAAAGAAATAAGAAAACATGTTCTGTTCAAAGGAATAAAAATGAATCTCCAGAAATTACCCACAAAGAAATACAATCTCCAGTCGTACTAGACAAAACCTTTAAAACAAATGCCTTAAGTGGGTTTAAAGAACAAAAGAAATATACAAAGAATGGAATTCAACCTGGGGATGACACACAAATAATAAAGATGCCGTGCGAGGCAGAATGACTAAGAGAGAAGCTAGAAAATACTGTGGGTGAATGGAAAAAAAATCACTGGAGATGTTGAACAGTAGACTCAAACACATGGAAGAAAGTATTAACACCATTAAAGATTAACACAGGATGGAGAAGGAGAAGCTGAGCCCAAGGGAGTCATTGTTTTATCAAGAGGAAAACTTAGTTGGAAGACATCAGTAGAGTCGACATAATGCAAATCCAAAGGTCTTAGTGAGCTAGAGTATAATGAAAATGCCAAAGGTTTTCAAAGCTGTTAGCAAATATAATTATGTTACATATAAAGATGTTCAATGAATTTATCAATATGCTTAATAGAAACCTTTCAGACCAGGAACTGAGATGTTTGTTATATGTAAAGTGATGGCACTCAGACAACTGTCAATCAAGAATTTTATAGTTTGCTATAAAGGGGGAGAAAACATACCCTATTAACAAACTAAAGTTGAAGGGACCCTTCACCATTAGTATATAAGAAATGCTTCATATTGAAAATGTTCTGGACAACAATTGAAGTCACACAAGCACAAACATCTCTGATAAACATGGATATATCAAGAAACAAAAACCAGACACGATTATAATTTAGGTTGATAGTTCAGCTTTTTATTCATCCTGAAGATGAAGAAGACAAAAACATTAAATGACTATAACTATTGTAATGAATTTGTGACAGAGAGATATACCTTGTGCCACAGCAGCCTCCAGGAGGGGTTAATAGCTTACCATAGACTTTTTTTTTATATATAACTCCATGATGTTATATGTGATCCCTTTAGTAAACACAGTGTAAACATCTACAGCATAACATCCAAGGGAATGACAAGGAGATTGGATGTCATTAAGACAAGTCAAAAAAGACAGATGAAGACAGTAACAGAAGAGATCAAGGTTGAGATGTTAGATGTGTGTGAAATAAAGACTAGATTGAAAAATGGCCTCTTCTAGTAATAGTTACTTTAGCTGTACACAGGCAGGTCTACCTAATCAAAAGATAGGCTAATGCAGTTGGCAAAGGACGTGTACAGGTTACAGGGGCAGCAAGCCATGATCTTCAATGCTGCAGCACAGTGGCTCTCAACCTTCCTAACGCTGTAACCCTTCACGGTTGTGGTGACCCCAAACCATAAAATTAAGTTTGTTGCTACTTCAAAACTGTAATTTTGCTGCTATGATGGTTCACATTATGTAAATTTTTTTGAGATAGAGATTTTTTTTCAAGGGAGTCACAAAGAAGCATACATTGAGAGCCACTGCTCTCTCTGGCGGCAAGCTGAGGCAGTAGGACAGCTTGAAGAAGCAAAACTCAATAGCAGAAAGCAGATGCTACTCAGAAGCTAGTTTGGAACCAGAAACCATACAGTCTCACTCCTTTGGCATTTTGATCCACTAACCAGTGGGCTCACATCCACTGCTTTCCAGTAAGTCTAGAGCACAGTTATAGTCCATTTCTTCCAAAGGTATCCATTACCTCCGCCATCTATAAGAGCCCAGTAAGTCAGACACCAAAGGGATTCTGTCCTAAGAAACCCACTCACTCATTCTAACAGCCCTGACTCCCAGCCAGTGCAGCCAAGGTCTGAGGCAGAGCCAGCTTTAGCCTTTATCTTAATATTTCTGTCAGGCTAGCTGTCCCAGCCACAGGAAGCTGATAGAGACCTACAACAGGACATCACACATAGAACCGACACCAGTCCACTATTAAAATCTATTTCTCTGGGTTGTGGCCTCCCTCCAGGGATGAGAGAAGCTGCTTTGGTTAGCATCTTCACTTGTGGGTTATGAGGCAACCCCAAATTCAGGCTGTGAGGAAGAGCCAAGCTTAGGAGATGTCAACTACCCATAATTTAGAAGCACTTGAGCCGGGGGTAGAAAGCAACACATATGGGACTCCCAGGTTTCTATATCTATACCAAAGGGGTACAAGATCTGAGGCAGAACCAGCTTTAGCCTATGTACTGGCTAGTTTTTGTGTCAACTTGACACAGCTGGGTTATCACAGAGAAAGGAGCTTCAGTTGGGGAAATGCCTCCATGAGATCTAGCTGTGAGGAATTTTCTCAATTAGTGATCAAGGGCCCCTTGTGGGTGGGACCATCTCTGGGCTGGCAGTCTTGGGTTCTATAAGAGAGCAGGCCGAGCAAGCCAGGGGAATCAAGCCAGTAAGGAACATCCCTTCATGGCTTCTGCATCAGCTCCTGCTTTTTGACTTGCTTGAGTTCCAGTCCTGACTTCCTTTGGTGATGAACAGCTGTATGGAAGTGTAAGCCGAATAAACCCTTTCCTCCCCAACTTGCTTCTTGCTCATGATGTTTGCCCAGGAATAGAAACCCTGACTAAGACAAACTGGTACCAGAAGTGGGGTATTCCTGTGACAACCTGAACATGTTTTGGGAAGGACTGTGGAAGGACTTTGGAACTTTGGGTCAGAAGATCT
>LR749496.1:3014653-3066989 GCA_902729485.2 Mus minutoides
ATGGAGGCCTGGCTTGTGAAATTTCAGAGGGAAAATTAAAGACTCTTTTCAGGGCCATTGTTACTTTGTGAAGATTCTGTGGTTCTGGTTAGCTGGGGCTGAAGAATCAGCTGTGATTAACAAGATACCAGAACTACTAAAGCAAAAACTTGGCATTACTGGGACTATTGATGCTGGTTAGCTGGAGCTACGAAATTAGTGGTGATTAAGAAGAGACCAGCATCATTGAGGTGACATCTTCTGGGAAATGTTTTCTGAAAGCACAAGGAGGCTATATTCCAGAGATAGCCATTGGTTGTACCTTGTGCTGTGACTGGACTTGGTAATGTGTAAGAGTTACCTAGGTGGTACTGGTTTTAGAGGCATGAAGGGGTCATGCAGAGCAGCTGAGGCCACAGAAGCACTGTGGAAGGCCATGGAAGGCCATTGGTGAAGGTGCAGCCTCGGTTGCAATTGATGGCCCAGAACTGAAGGGGTCATGCAAAGGAGTTGAGGCTCGGCACCATGAAGAGAGCCTATGAGAGGCTAGTGTTAAAGCCTAGTTACAGAAGCATTTTGGAGATGCCAGTACCATGAGATGACCACCAAGAACAGTAGCAGCAATGGAGTACAGGCATTTGGATCCTAGAGGACAACTTGTGTGCTACAAAGGGCATGGCTGGAGAAGTGACCCAAGCCCTTGGAGGAGCCCAGAAGATTGTGAGTTGGATCCCAGACATTGGACGGTTGGAGATTGATTTTTGCTTTTGATTGTGACTGTGCCCTGATATTTTTCCCTCTTGAAGGAAGTTTTTAAATGAAGTCCACAGTGAAGAGACTTTAAATTTTAAAGTACATTGAATTTTAAAAGATATTTTAAAAGGATTGAACTTTTATTATGTAAAGACTGTGGGACTTTTAAGTTATTTAAGATCTTGGGGATGAGTAAGAACTAAGGGTTGAGGCTTACCAGTTATGTATTTGTGTGTCAAGTCGACCAGGGGTCAATTGTACTGGCTAAGTTTTGTGTCAACTTGACACAGCTGGGTTATCACAGAGAAAGGAGCTTCAGTTGGGGAAATGCCTCCATGAGATCTAGCTGTGAGGCATTTTCTCAATTAGTGATCAAGGGCCCCTTGTGGGTGGGACCATCTCTGGGCTGGCAGTCTTGGGTTCTATAAAAGAGCAGGCTGAGCAAGCCAGGGGAATCAAGCTAGTAAGGAACATCCCTCCATGGCTTCTGCATCAGCTCCTGCTTTTTGACTTGCTTGAGTTCCAGTCCTGACTTCCTTTGGTGATGAACAGCTGTATGGAAGTGTAAGCCGAATAAACCCTTTCCTCCCCAACTTGCTTCTTGCTCATGATGTTTGTGCAGGAATAGACACCCTGACTAAGACAGCCTATATCTCAATATTCCTGTCAGGTCATCTTCCTTCCCCACAAGGGGATCTCCTAGCCTTCAGGTACATGAATTCCAAGAGGTTGAATGTTTTATAAAGTGCCATATGGTTGGGGCATGAAAGAGTTGTGGTCTTGAGACTGGGGTAGTAATACACTTTGACCTTTTAGGACCTCCACTACCTCATTACCCACAACAGAACCAGTGGGCATTTATACACCTTTTCTTCCTGGGGACAAACAGATCCCTGTCATACCAGAAACAGGTTTTTATTATTGCCAAAATCTTCTACTTTTAAAATTCTTGTCAAAGTATTCCTTTTAAAAAAGTATCCCCCTTTCTACTAACTAAATGATTTGTTCATTTTACATCCCAATTGCAGCTTCTCTTCCCTCTTTTTCTTCCATTCCCCCCTCTATCTCCTCCCCTATACACCCCATCTCCCCTTCTCCCAAGAAAAATGCACGCCTCCCATGGACATTAACCAGCCCTAGCATATTAAGCTTCAGCAAGACTAGGTGCATCCTCTTCCACTGAAGCTAAACAAGGCAACCCAGTAAGGCAAAGGAATTCAAAGGCAGACAATGTAGTCCCAGACAGCCCCTGCTCCCACTGTAGACCCAACTGCACTACCACTAAGATATTCTTCCTTCACACAGAAATGAAACTGTGTATCCAAGTGCTACATGCTCTTTGTATAGGACTAGGAAGAGCTCAATGTGAATGCCATCTTAGGAAGCTGCTTAGGCAACTTCCTTCCTTTTTCTCCAGGTTAAAAAGTGGCTAAGATGTACCCAGAAGAGCTTTCTTCACACTCTATGAACCTTTGTTCTTTCTACTGAAGATGAGGGAAGAAGATACCCAGAGGCCCAACCACTGCATGGCTCACTCTCAGCAGGAGCCATATGGTAGAGATAGGAGAGAAAGCAAGTAGTTTAGACCTTATAAAGAGGGGCAGTACTGGAGACATGAGGGTGAAAAGGAATATCCTGGTATAAATAGTCTGCTGTGTCACCTGAGGCCATGGTGAAGTCCCAGCCTATGCTACCATTGAGGGCCATGTCTGGATATGTGGTCATGCAGACCCAGGGGTCTGTGACAATGTCCAGAGCTCATATTACCACTAAAGACCATGAGAATGTCCCTGTTCTGGGCTGCAGCCTGGGAACATGTTGAGGGCTGTGCATACCTGGCCCTGCCCTTCACTTATTGTAGCACTCTGGAGAGAAGGCTCTGAACCAAGCCTGGGTAGCACAGTAAAGCTGGCTCTGGTAGAGGCAGGGACAAGTGAGCCATCTCTGCAGGTCTGAGATCTGGCTCTGCCCATTCCTAGCTGTGGCATTGAATGAGCTAGCTGTGGCAGTGCTGAATAGCTCTCCTTGGTGATAAGGGTGCCTGAGAGCTAGCAGGCTGAACAATTTAGCTACCACCCCAATATCTGCCTCATCTGTGAACTGCTGGGATGCTTAAAAGGGCTGGTCCTGCAGATCCAAAGCAGCAGAATCACCACAGCACAGGGCAGCGACAGGATAGCCAAGAGGGCTTCCAGTGAGAATCTAGAATTTATAGTATAGCAGAAGCCAGAGATCTCAAATTAGACCAATGGCCCAATTGCAGCGAGCATTTGGAAGGAAACATGCGTGGACAAAGGCGTACACTGTATGATGAACTGTGACACACGATGCTTCCCTTATGAGATGTTTTTATTTTGTTCTGTTTTTGTTTTTTCGTTTCTTTTGGGTGGAAGGTTGAAAGGGTGGAGTGCAGATACAAAAGGAACAGGGAGATGAGTGGGATGCATGCATTGGGGTACATGATGTGAAATTCACAAACAAAAAAAATCAGTAAAACATTTAGAAAAAAAAGATAAGGAATACTCTTCTCATTTCTGCTTTGGAAAGAAAAAAAAAAATCAGACTTTTTTGTCCAGTATTAAGCTCCAAAGTTAAAGGACTATTAGAAGACAGTCCTTATATCCAAAAGAGGAAACATAGTAACTGGGATATTGAATGAAACAAAGTGAATGAAATGAAAATTAAACATTGCATATCTCAGGTCATTTCAGCCGCAAAATGTTGAGGGAATCACAAATAAATGCTAATTATGTTTAGCCTATCCCTGACTTTTAAACCGTCCACTTCTTCCTTGACCTCATAAAAACATGACGTCATAAACTGTGGATTAATGTCTAGATTCCAGCTGCTGGGAGCCAGCAGAGCACCCCAAAACCCTAGAAACAAGTGCCGACAGTGAGCTGATTAGGGGAAGACTTCATAGTTACTTCCCTTGGCAGATACTTCCAAGGTTAATCCACAGCTCCTTCTCACCCCAACCCAGCCTGTGATATTGACACTTCAGAAAGGCCAGGCTGTTTATATTGTGGTGGAGAGCTCACAGTATCAATTTGCACATTAGTGTGTCTCGCTGCTGCTCGGTTCTATCAGAGTGTATTGAGTCGTGGCTAGAGAGATAGCCGCAGCTCAGAGAGGGAAAATACTTAGCTGTCTGATGAAATGTTTTAAATGCATAGGGTTCACCTTGGGGTTCTCTGCTGTTCAGATTTTATCCATTAATAACACACAGGGCTGCCTCTGTACTCTCTGGGGCTGATAGGAAAAACAGGACTACTTACAGCTCTTTGCCTAGCCTGAGGGAGGAGATTCCAAATGCAGGCTGTGGAGGCACACACACACACACACACACACACACACACAAAACACACACACACAAGCACGCATGCGTGCACATACACATATACTTATTAACACACACTAACACATATGGAAATCTAGTTCATGTGTGTGATACGGGATTTTTGATTCTTTTTAAATGAAGTGATACAGGGAGCCCTTCCATTACATAATATTTGGGCAATATGTGTGTGATATGGACCCTGAACTAAATAAGCTTTACACTGACACATATACTCAGAGAGCTGTAAAGTGTCTCCACTGATTTGGAAGGACTTGTTATCACAGGTGAAAATGGAAAGGCAAGAAAGACCATCAAACTATGGTTTTTTTGTCCTATTCCATTTTAATCTGACATTTGGTCCTATAAGGAAAACCAAAGTAACTAAAATAAGCTGATAAAAATCTATCACCTTGATTTCTTAGCTAGCAGTTGTTTTTAAGGAAGCGGTCCTTCCCCATCTCTATGTAAGACATGTAAGAATTTTGAACAAAGATCCTCTAACCAATCAGATTTCTACAACAGGTTGATCTGCACATGCAACCTACTAAGCAAAAATCAGAATTATTTTGTTCACAGAGCCACCATATAATTATCTGAACATCGATTATGGGCATGCTTGAAGTGTGTAACAAATACCCATCTGCCCAGGAGAGGGATGTATTAAATGTCACTTAGGATATTTCTGTGTGCAGAAATCCAGAGGAATGCTTAGATGAAGGGGTAAATAATAAGTGAATTGTTTCTTAAAGGCGCATGCTGTGCAACTATATTTAAAAGAAAACAACAACAACAACAACAAACAAACAAGGGGCTGCATTTAGACAAGTGAGAAGTAATTTAATTTTCTTCATTTATAAAATAGAAAAGTCCTCAACTTGATTAGAGTCTGTGTGAATGTGTGTGGACGTGTGTTCTTGCACTGGTTCCTGTATGTGAGTATATGCACACTCACACATGCTGTAGTGAATGTGTGGGGAGCAGAGGACAGATAATTTCAGACATCAGGTCTTGCCTTCTGCATTGTTTTGAAGGCATCTTTGTGCTGTTCCATTCATGGAAAAGGATTCAAATCACAGAAGCATTAAAGAAAGCCAGAAAAATAACCAAGAGAACAGAAATGAAGAGATCAGGGCGGGGGGGGGGGGACCATTGAAACTAGAAGAGAAACCAGAAATAATATTAATTTCATAGTAACCTGGAAGAAAAGCAATACTATGGAACTGAATTAATGTTTCAAATTATAAGTCAAGAAGAAATCCCCCAAAATACAAAGAAAACGCAAAAACTGTGGAACTCATCAAAAAGGCTCTATGCGTATCTGGATTACCTAATGCAATTGAATTTTACAGCCTTGGTATCTGAAGAATCTGTTGCTTGTATAAGTGTTCTTGTTCTTCACTTTCTCATTGAATTTTTGATTATGATATTATTTTATCACATAGTGTTGCTTTAGATGAGAGAAGATGCACAACTCTTACTTTTGCTAATATAACTGATATTTTGACCTAAAAAATTAGAGACTTGTATTCTTATCTTTCTAGTTTTATATTTTTACAAGGAATTTTTGACTTGGGGATGTTGTTATTTTACAGTTCTTAACAGAAGAGAAAAATATAAACTGAAAATGTGTGTCTAAAACCACTGCAGATTTAAAAAATTAAAAAAAATATTACTTATCAGAATTATGATGTGCATTTCAATCAATGATCAGAAGACAATTTCTAGATATTAGACATGTTCATTATTAAAAATTAATAGGAGAAACTTTCAATTTATTCTATTATCTAAATCAATAGAATAAACAGAGAAATACAAAAGTATAGAAATAGTAAAGTTGAAGTCAGAGATACAGGGAAGATACAGACACTCATTAGAGTTAATTGATGAATCTGAATTCCCTGCTGTAGAAAAATTTACAAAGTAGACAACATCCAAGTTAAATGCATCCAGAACATTAGTGTGACTTGAAGAAGAAGGAAGAGATAATAAACACTGGGGAGGAAAATGGAAGCAACAATGATGCTAAATAAAATGAAAATAAAATTCTCCTCTGGCCAGGCATGGTGGCGCTCACCTTTAATCCTAGCACTTGGGAGGCAGAGGCAGGTGGATTTCTGAGTTCGAGGCCAGCCTGGTCTATAAAGTGAGTTCCAGGACAGCCTGTGCTACACAAAGAAACCCTGTCTGGAAAAAAAAAAAAAAAGAAAGAAAAGAAAAGAATCTCCTCCAAAAGTGAACTAAACTAGAATTGGCCCTGATGCATACGGAAATGGAAAAATGGGCCAGCACTATGGCTTGGTGGGTAAGGGCACCTGCCAACCAACGGGCCTGATGATCCAAGCAGCAAGCTGTCCTCTGGCCTCCACAAGGGCACCAGGAGGTGAGGGTGCCACCCACACACTAAAGAAATAGAAAACAAAATGTCAAACAACAACAAAACGCCCTCTAGATCAAAAGGGAAGGACAACATAAAAAACAAACAAACAAACAAACAAACAAAAAACAAAAGAAGCTGCTCCTAGTTCTATGTCTATGTCCAGGTGGCTTCAGGAGAAATTTTCTGAGGATGACATTAAACAGTAGAGAGTGAGGCTATGGATTGTCTCTTAGAATTGACAAGGAAGAAAATGTTCCTATCATAGTCATTCCTAGACATGCACTCTTGTAGCTCTTTCAGCCACTTTCTCCTAGGATTCTTTCTATTGTTTTGTGTCTATCGTGGGCAGTCTACATGTAAAATATCTTAGGCTATTTCTCCTTCCATCCAGCTAGGCTCGGTTGGCTTATCTATTGACCGCCATCTTTGTGCAACCAATGGAACTGGACACCTTGTGATGCCAGCATTATATTTCAGATATCTCTAATTCTGCCAACTTAGTTTTCTGTGTAGAGTTCAAACATACTTGATTGAGTAATAACTTCTGTTATAAACAATTATCATTACTTAATAATTTAAAAAAGAGCTCCGTACTGAAGTTTATGATTCTTAGTTGTCTCTTCCTCCACTTCAGGTATAATTAAAAGCCCAGATTTTATGATGGGATGATTTGTAGTGTAGAGGGGAAAAAAAGCCCTTCTTTATTTATAGCAGGTTTGAAGTGAGAAATTTCTTTGAGAATATTTTGCCAGAAAAAAAAAAAAATCTTTGTTTCCCTGAGTGTCCTGAAATGCTTTCTCTTTCATTCCAACAGTGAGAACTATGTAAATTACCATGGCATGCATTTCACTCTGGACAAAATGAGACTCAATTCTTATTCGTGAAAAAGTGAATATTAGAATATTTTTCTCTTTCTCAGTTTTTACATATATTATTTTATTGTATATAGTTGACCTGTTACGTTAAATCAATCAAAATGAGCAAAAGTTCATGAAACACATAGTATATAGGGCAGTGAAGGGCTAAGGACTAGAAATGACATTTTGCTATGGTTAACTAGGCATTTCTCATATAGTTTGGCAAACAAAAGACATAAAATCAAGTAGCCACTAACTAGATAGCATCCTTACCTTACTGAACAGTAATCAAGCTC
The DNA here is from genome assembly GCA_902729485.2 of Mus minutoides. NCBI lineage: Eukaryota > Metazoa > Chordata > Mammalia > Rodentia > Muridae > Mus > Mus minutoides. Next base: position 3,022,256 of record LR749496.1, read on the forward strand.
CTTGCTACATTCCCTGGGATCTTGGTTCTGGCCATTATACTTTTCACTGCCATGGATAAACAAGTTGATCCATCAGGAGTTATTTGACTTTCGTAGCTGAAGATTCAAGCAACTAAGATAAGGAAGTTCTTGAGAAAACTGTCTCTGCTCTGAATATATAGGCTTTTTTTCTTTTCTTATTCTCCATACCACAAGGTGTCATGATAATTTATGAAAGAATATTAAGCAGAATAGAGATAGCTTAAAGCATTTGGAAAATGGTACAGGTCCTGGGCAAATGGCACATTCATTTCACACACTGGACTTGAACACTGGCACATTCTATATGTTCCAGCTTTCTAGAGGCTCCCTTGTAGATACAAAGAAGGTCCTAGCTGTCTTTTTTTTTTAACATATTTTCTTTATTTACATTTCAAATGTTATCCCCTTTCATGTTTCCCCCTCCGAAAACCCCCTACCCCCTTCCCACACCCCCTGCTCACCAACATACCCATGGCAGCTTCCTGACGCTGGAATTCCCCTACACTGGGGCATAGAGCCTTCACAGGAACAAGGGCCTCTCCTCCCATTGATGACTGACTAGGCCATCCTCTGCTACATGTGCAGCTAGAGCCATGAGTCTCTCCATGTGTACTGTTTTATTGGTATAGTTTAGTCACTGGGAGCTCTGGGGGCACTTGTTAGTTCATATTGTTGTTCCTCCTATGGGGCTACAAACCCCTTCAGCTCCTTGGGTCCTTTCTCTAGCTTCTTCATTGGGGATCCTATGCTCAGCCCAATGGATGGCTATGAGCATCCACTTTTGTATTTTCCAGGCATTTGCAGAGCCTCTCAGGAGACAGCTATATCAGGCTCCTGTCAGCAAGTACTTGTTGGCATCCACATAGTGTCTGGGTTTGATGATTGAATATGGGATGGATTCCCAGGTGGGGCAGTCTCTGGTTGGTCATTCCTTCAGTCTCTGCTCCACACTTTGTAACTCCTTCCATGGGTATTCTGTTCCTCCTTCTAAGAAGGACCTAAGTGTCCACACTTTGGTCTTCCTTCTTTTTGAGTTTCATGTGGTTTGTGAATTGTATCTTGGGTATTCCGAGCTTCTGGGCTAATATCCACTTATCAATGAGTGCATACCATGTGTGTTTTTTTGTGACTTGGTTACCTCACTCAGGATGATATTTTCTAGTTTTATCCATTTGTCTAAGAATTTCATGAATTCATTGTTTTTAATAGCTGTGTAGTACTCCATTGTGTAAATGTGCCACATTTTCTGTATCCATTCCTCTGTCTTTTTGTCTAAGAATTTTTACTTTTTAATTGTGCATAGGAATGAATTGATGGATGGATGGATGGATGGATGGATGGATCGATCGATCGATGGATGGATGGATCGATGGATGGATGGATCGATGGATGGATGTCTACAGTGTTTGAGGAAACCATTAAGAAGGTACAGAATCTCCATGAGCATGACTTCCTGGCAGGTACTGAGAACTGACCCCTGGCCATCTGCAAAATAACTATGTACCCTAACAGCAGAGTTTCTCAGCCTCTCTGGCCCTCTGGTTTCCCTTTTACATAAACTTCCTAATAACCTCTGGAAGATCATCTTGAAAAGTTAATGAAGTATGTTTGAAGCTAAAATATTTTGATCAGCAAGATGGTTTAACAGAGAGATTTACTGACCAAGCCTGATGACCTAGGTTTCATCCCAAGAACTCATACGAGATACAACTCATTCCTGCTAATTTCCTTTTGACCTCCATGCACACGAGTAACACATAATTAATAATAATAATAATAATAATAATAATAATAATAACCATCATCATCTTAATTATTATTCTAAAGATATAGTTAGTTTTACTTAAAAATTAAGATATGTAGCATATGTATGTCCCAAAATACAAAGTATGTCAATATGTTTTCTCGTCCTTGTCTATTTCTCTCCTGGTCATTATGACATCTACTTATTTAATGAACCAGAAGGAACACTATCTTGTTAAATCATGGTTCTATGTGTCCAGGCAATAGAGAGGAGGAGAGAGGCAACCATGAGGGGAGACTGAGGGCCTGGGAGCTTAGAGACAGAGAATGGAACTCCAAAGAGTGCTTTCTATTTTTGCTTTACAAACTCCTACTGCCATAGTTTGTCTTTCTCTGTCCTGTCGCTAAAATGCACTTTGGTTTATCTGCTGCTGGTTGCAGTATACTTAGAGTATCACATAGCATGCTCAGTTTCTGACGCAAGAAGGCCTGAGGCACCGAGGATGGGCTGCCCAACCTAGAACTGATCAGTAGGGCTGACACACCGCAGGTGAATAGGTCCATTCTCCTTCCTATAGGGGCAGAGAAAGGACTTACTTCCCTCACACATAGAAAGTGAATGTGATGAAGGAGACATCCTTACCTGGAAATAGGAAAGAGACTTCTTGCTCACATTTCCTGTGCCTGGGTTATGAGACATGTCTGTAGGATTTGCTCCTTAAGCCTATAAAACGGGGGCAGTGAAGGAGAGCTATGTGGGTGTCCACAGTTCTCAATAGAACTGAGTCGCAGTCTATACCTTGGCTATCCCGGGACATTGGTACTCGTTTCCTCAATCCAATATCTATTCACAATTCACTAGACAGGACTTAGTGCATCAGAGTCACAAGCTGCTCAGAAGATGACAGACAAGAGAGCCTGGACTCACCAAAGAAGAGGGAAGGGAGACAACAGGCTCTGTGAGCAGGAGAGTGAGGATGCCAGCTACCTACAAGTGTGGACCTTGAGGGTACCTGGGGCCCTAGCACACAGGCATGAGTCATCTGAACAATTCCACATTTATGCTTCCATAGCAATAACACCGATTCCGTAAGGGGTGGGATCTCTGGCCTGAGTAGATACCTCACAGTCTGGTTGGGCGGGTCAATCGTCAGACTAAGGGACCACCTCTCAAGAAGGCAGATCTACCTTAAACCATGCTAATGAGTTAGGAAGAATAATGTACTTGCTTTTCCTTTTTTCCCCCCTTCCTCTTTTGAAAGCATGCTTTTCTTAACACTCTGGGCTCCACTCTTGTAAAGACCCCCTTCCTGCCAAGTGGCTGACCTTCATGTCTGCTTAACTCAAATAACATGGCTTTTGTGCTTTCTCTTCTCCACCTTCCACCTCAAGGCAGCTGCTGAGATTTACAGCTTGCCTGCCCGGGGGTTTTCTTTTAAACTCTAATAAAATAGTCCTCAGCTCCTGTTGAGTCTGTTCCTAAGTTATTTTATTAATGAAACCAGGAACCCCAAGAGAATACCCCTACTCTAGCAACACGTGGCTAGTCTGGTAAGATTTCCCAATTTCTGGTAACATTTCCATTATTTTCCAAGGCTTGAGAAAGGCTTGGCTCCCATCCTGGCAGATGAATAGGAAAGAATGACTGTGGAGGGAAAAAAAAACAAAAAAAAACAAAAAATCAGAAAAACGGAAGGGCCAGAGACATAAAGATCAGAATAAATGGGCAGTTACTTGACAACCAGGGGAAATAAGTAGCACAGAGCATCCACGATGGCATGAAAGACAGATATCCTCTCTTTTAATTTGTCTTGATGCCTCTGAGTAGTCACCCAAAATCCTAGCTTGTTAAATAACTGCTTTACTTAGGAAAATATTAACACTTTATGGGATGACAGAACCCTGAATTGGCCCGTAGTACTGTTAGAGTGACTCTAGCAGAGCCCCTATTGACAACTTCAGAACGACCATGAACACATCCTTATTAGCTTTGCTCAGTGGTTAGGATGCCCTTAGGAGTACGCTCTGTTATTTTTACAGATAAAAAGCCCAATTTCTTTGGCAGGAATGTAATTTTGAAGTGTTTAAGCAATGACATGAGTACTCTTCTCAGTGAAAACTGAAGCTCGCCTTCCCTCTCTTTAAACGTTAAGAGGATATTTTTGTTAGTTTCAGAATAGAGGAATGTTAAAATCCACCTCCCTTGAAACTTATAGTGAACAAAAAGAGAGGGAGAGAAATGTTAACTATCGGCAAATGGATCTGATGATCGTCAGAGTAGCTGTGCTGTCAAAGAGGGGCTGCAGGATAAAAAACACGTGTTCCCGATTTGACAACCCTTGGCATCTCATAAATAGCCTACGCAGATCCACACCTGAAAACTGCCAAGAGCAGCAAAATTGGGCCGAAGTTTCTAGGAAGTTAGGCAAGCAAAGCACAGAAAGGATATGTGGTTAGATTGCATGTAAAAACCTAAGGACCCTGAAAACGACCTTCAGTTCATTTTACCAACAGATAAATTTCCTGCAGTGGAGGAGAGAGCTGTCCTGTTTACAAATCAGAGAGCAGTTGGAGATGGATGAATGAAAATACATGGGATATGGAGAATGGGCGTGCTCGGTGGTGCTAGGGAGGAGGAGAAGGCAATGGGAAGAATTATGTGGAAGAACGGACATTTCTTGTCATTAGAGCTTTCTGCCTAGAGAAGGCATTGAGATGACCCTGGGCCTGCTTTTCTAACGAATCACCTCCCTATCCATCTTTCCCATTGTGAAATCACCCATTCCTAAGATGTCAGCATTAATTAATTAACTTATTACTTCTCATTAGATTTGGAATTATCAACACAACATTGTGTTTCCAACAAATACATGCAAGCCACAGTATTGTTTAATATTCAAAGTTCAGAATTCAGTCACATTAACCATTTCTATTAAATAAAATCTCATTTTGTTACCTAAACTACTGATCAAGGACATTGACAACTCTCATATTGTATATCAAAATAACCAATTCAGGTACATGTAAAGTCTATTTTGCCAGCTTCATAGTGTCATACCCAGCATAACTTGGCCAAGTTAGTGGAAGGTATGAATAAAAGACAGACAAACAGACAATTGTTTGTAATAGTTGTTTATGTTTGTTCTACTTTTTTTCTCTGTGATGCCTGTTAACTGACTTACTCACTGCACTTTAGAGATAATAATGCCCCTATTGTCTGTGGGCCTATACCAGGACACATATGCATATATTGTTTTGCCTCTTCTGTGGAGGTATGCACAGGTTATTATGATTTACACACACACATATACACACACACACACACATACACCATATCTTGTAAACACACATAAGCTTGCAATGCTTAAAGATAAGAATGATAAAAAAAATTGCCACTTGCAATTACTCTTGTTTTAATGGCTTGTGGTGGTTATATTATATGTGATGGTTATATTATATGTCATTGTAACTTATTAACATTTCTTCATTGATAAACCACTGATATTTCTTTCCATATTTTTTGCTCTGTACCTTGTGCAACAAATGCAAACAATTTTTTCCTAGTATGTCAATCTGTGCCAATGCGATTGATCAATCCAGAACACATTATGCACAAGGGAATATGGATTAAATCAGAAAACACTGCAGAATGGCCCATCAAGAAACCAAAACAACTAGCATTGGGATTGACAGTGTTAGAGACAACTGGCTTCCTTATCAAGTAGCTGATGCTGATAAGATGAACATTTGAATCTTTGACCATTTTCATAGGAAGAAAAATGTGATTATATTTTGATTAGATTTTAAACAGTCTTGAGTATACTGCCACTGATGTGTGTGTAGGTTGGGGTGCATGCATGAAATAGCACACCTGTAGAGGTCAGATGACACCTTATGGGAGTGTGTTCTCTCCTTCCTGCACGTAGGTCCTTAGGCCTCCCTGCAAACATCCATAGCCACAGAGACATCTCATTTGGTCTTATTTTCTTTACTCATTTTCAAATGAAAATTGTAATCCATGTATTTTAATTCTTTCTGCTTTCTTCGTCATTCAACATTGTTTCAATGTCTCTTACTGTTGCACTAGGATGTCAATGGTCTGCCATGAAGTCTAAACTGACAATGATGTCAGTAGGCCATGTTAGCACCTGGGGCCATGGCCATATGAGTGTCCTGGACTGAGGCTATGGTGGTGTCTTGATCTATGCTGCCACCAAGGGCCATGCCTGGACCTGTGATCCTGCTGAAGCCGGGTTCTGTGTTGATGTTCATGGCTCATGTTACCTACTACCACCCGAAGCCATGTTGATGTCTGTAGGCTGTGCTGCTGCAAGGGACATGGGGTGGAGGTGATGAGATATTAATGTGAGGGGCTCACACTGCCACCTGAGGCCCTTTGATGTCCATGAGGGCCTTGTGTGGGTCCTGGGACCCACTGTACCTATGTGGTTGCCAGAAACTGTAGTGGAGGCCCTTGGTCCTGGTCTGTGCTCCCACTGACTGTGAGGAGCAAGGAGGCATGGAGGCTGGTTTTGCTCTGATATCATTGATGGCAGACACACAGTTGAGAGGGAAAGACATAGAAGGCTTCTGTGCCAACCCCTACCCCCAACCCAATCCTCACCACCACCACCAAATAAGTAACAGCCTAGACGGGAATCTACCAAAGAAAACTCTTAAAAAATGTGACAGAGATGCTGAAATGTAGCTCTCCAAAACTGATGGCTTCAGGCAAGAGTGTGAGAGGGGAGGGACTCAGATCTCGAAGGGAAGGGCCACGGAGACCATGCTCAGGTGAGTACATAGATGACAAAAATTAGACGGGTTTTTTCCTATATTCTTATTCTTCTTTTATCTTTCTTTTTTTAGGGGGCTACAAGGTGGGGGGTCAGATATGGAAGGAATGAGAGAAGTCACTGTGTTTTGAGGTGCATGATATAAAGCTCCCACAGAATCAGTAAAAATGTTATGGTTAAAAAAAGATTAATTTTTTAAAAAGAGGTTAAAACTAAAAGTTGTTGAGGTTTTGAATTAGAAAATGTTCTTTTGGTGGCCTTCTTGTGATGATGGCTGAATAACAAAAGGCAAAACCCAAAGATTCAACACTGGTTCTGAGAGCACATTAGTTACGGATTCAAAGGCACACACTGCCCTTTCCAATGCCCATTCCTGTGAAAGTTGGCGAGAGTGAGCCTGGCCAGGTAGCAATGAGGCCAAAAGATGCCTCAGGCTGCTGCAGACCAGCAGATGGGGACAAGGCAGTTCTGAGTGACAGGGGAGCTACAGCCCTACAGAAGCCAAGAGCACTTGCTGGAGAGGGTTGGCAGGCCCTCTTGGCTTCACTTCTGAGCAGTCTCTCCTGCCCTCCCAGGCATCCCCTCAAATCTCTGAACTCTTTCTACTTAATGTGGTAGTTTCTTGTTGCCACTCCCAAGTCCCTCTACCAATGTAGTTCCTTCTATTCCCAGGCTTAAGTCCTTTTCCTGCCCCCCCCCCCCCATTGCTCAGAATTCCTCAGGAGCAGGAAGTCACTTTTCCAAGTGACATCCAATGTCCTAGGTATTTTATAATCGGTGTGATTTTATTAGTTCTTAGCCCAATGCTATGTCAAATCGGCTAGTCTTCACAAGTAAGAGTGGATACATGGTTTGACATCATTCTGTCCTCCCAGAATACAGATAAAGACTCAACACTACCTTCATCTAATAAAGCTTGCCACCCCAGACAGTGGTTCTTAGAATGAGAATGCCAGCGTCCTCCCTGGCGGGTATTTCAGGATCCACTGAGTCACTCTAGGTAGGTGGGCTGCCGACTTAGTTCCCTCCCAGAAGCAGGTCAGAGCCTCACATTTACATGGGTCAGGAGTTGCTTTGGTTTTTTTTTTTTTTTTTTTTTCTCTTTCCTCCTTTATTTGACAGATGAGAACCACCTTTCTTTTCTGCATTTCAGTGTGCAGATGCCAGAAAAGTGCCCATAATTCCCTGCTCTGCATAGCTTGTTACACAAATCCTCAACACAAAATTTGATGTGAAAATTGGTTTCTTTGAAATTTTTATTTGTGTGGCTTTTTAAAAAAAAAAAAAAAATTTTTTTTGGCAGGCTTTGGGAAAGGCCTATTTCCTGGCACTAAAAGTAGCCATTCTTGGCATGAATAGTCCCTGACAATCCCCGGCATATGGAAAGAGAAGACGCTTGCCCACCCATCAGGTAAATGCCATCTTTCTGACTGAAGCTATGATAGATGTCGTGTTTGAAGAGCTGTGATTACTGGGAAAACTGCCAAGTAGCCCACTGGCCAAAACTGGTGAGCAGGTCAGGATGTTCCAGGCCCCTGGGTGAGGCTGACCTGTTCACACCTAACCAGAGACCACATACTGAGCAGATGGCCATCCAGAGACATTTGCCTCTGGCTGCTGAGGGGGACTATTACTAGTGTTTTGCTAAAGTAGCTGTGGGAATTTCTGGGAGAGTTGGGAAAACGTAATTTGGCTGTTTCAAAAGGCCTGCTGAGAGCATGGGCTCCAGCTTTTAGGCTATAACCCCAAGAGTCTGTCCTGTCATGTAGGAAATGGATGCAGCTTTCTCAAAGACGAGGGCTCTAACCGTCATCTTGCAACCCAGTTTGCCAAAGCATTCTACCTTGAGTGCTGACAGCCAATGTCAGTCATCTGTCTGTTTTTATTCTCTGTAAACCAATCTGCAGTTTTGTCTGATATGCACATACCTAGTATAGAAGCCTCAGATGCTTCATGAACTACCAAAAAATAAAAATGATAGTCAAATACCAACACCAAGAAAATATGGTAAGTGATATTTAAGAATAATCTGACAGAACTCTCTGAAGGAGGTTATATGATCTGGGCTTGCCAATAATTTGCAATTTTTATAAATAATATTTATATAATAATATATGAATAATAAAATAATAATGGATTAAATAATATAAAATAATAGTACTTTTTAAAACACATACACAAATATTCTCTTAAGCCACTCACCACGGATGACATCTTACTCTCAATTTCCTAAAACTATAACTACCTTTCTGGTTACATCTTTTGGTACTTTAGGAAAATTCTCACAAGTTACTTAGGAGAGTCATTGAGTTGGTAGTGATAATGGTCTCTGTGATTCCTAGCATGAAAATCCCCCAATGAATAATTTATAAATTTTTTACTCTTAAGAACATTGAGTTTATAGCATGTATATTATACAATGTCCTGACCACTCATAAGTTGTTTTGTATTTTGAGAAAAAAACAGAGCTGTTACTTTTCATAGTCCATGTATAGAGGTGCATCCTGAGGAGGAGTTAACAGACCCAGTGGGGGATATTGCTAGGGCCATGATGAAGAACCGGCTGAAGTCTCTACTGATGGTTTTAGGTGATCAAAACACACCCACTTCAAAATGGGCAACCACAGTCAGCATGTGCACTCCCCAAAGCCAACAGCTCTTGCTTCCTTGTGGCTTATCCCCCTCCCACCCCTCTTCTCCATCCTCACACCCCCTCCTTCCCTTTCCCTCCTCCTTTAAGTCAGCAGAGAATTACTCTTCAAATGGCATCAAAGTAAAACAGAGAATACCAGAAAAAGAACTTCTTTCTTTCTTTCTTTTCAAAATTACAGTAACAGCCACTGATGGGTTTTAATGCATGGCGTGTCTTGTTTGGGTTTTAATACCACGAATTCACTCATCTGCAACAATGCTGGGCTGTAAGTCAGAGTGCACGGATATTAACATGAATGGTTTGATATCCCACCTAAGATTACTGTTGGCTCTGAGTTCCTGGAGATTTCCCAGCTCAGTGTTCCTCACCAGGTACAATATATCCATCCTTACCCTGGAGATGTTTGACATTATCTGCAGAGTGGAGAGGGTGCCTATGGGATCTAATAGGGAGACGGAGATAACACAGAAATCTATTACAGTGCACAGAAGGGACTCTTATAACAATTCTCTTGTCTCAGATATCAATTGTGCTGAAAGACATTGGCCCAGTCAACTTTATAACTCGGTCTCACAGGTGAGAACTGACTGTTGAAGCTTGAATCCTGGCCCTCCTGCTTGAAGAATCAGTCAACAGGGTAGCAGGAAGAATAGAAAGACTGGGTGGGCAGGAAGTGAATGAAATTCCTGTTAGCACACACACAAAAAAAGAAATTGACAAAGTATGATGGAAAAGAGCAGGAAGATGATTATAGTGCCTCCTGCATTAACAAGTGATGGGTGTGGGTCTCTCCATTGGGGACAGAGGTACTTGACAGTTAGGGTAAGTCTCTAGGTCTACCATTTTTCTGAATGGAATTCACACTATGCCACAGAGTGAAGTTGAGACTGGAAGTAGAGAGTTTCAAATTAGCATGAGTTGCTGTGTGTGTGTGTGTGTGTGTGTGTGTGTGTGTGTGTGTGTGTGTGTGTGTTTATAACCCTGAAACCTCTGCCACACCACTAGGTGTCATACATATCAGAGTCTTGCAAATCAGGGCAATCTTGGTTGACCAAAGCTGGGTGTCACTCAAAGGTGCTACATGCTTCAACTGTGTGGTGTTAGGATAGAACTTTCCAAGCAAAGTTAACAGATGGTTTTCCTGGATCAAGGTTGTGAAAATTCCTACTGGAAACAGGCTTCATTTTCTATTTCTCATGCATCACTTTCCCACCATGCAAATCACTTACAAAGGGTGAGCCTGACACACTAAACCTATGTGCTCAGTGATGCTAAACTGAGGAAGGCGCTTCCTTACTCTGTGCATTACATCCCAATTTGCAAGCTGCATATATACCACAGACACTTGCAGTGGAAGGACTTCTGTGTCTTGATGCACACTGAGAAGTAGTTTGAGGTTTGGAGTTGTTTTGCAGTCATTAGGCAAATAATGAGAAATTAGGGGAAGCTTTAGGAAGTGTGGCTTAGTGGTGGGTCTTTAGCCATTGTGTGGTTCCCTATGACAGGGAGCATGGACTTCATCCAGCCTCTTCCTTACTCTCTCGCTGGGCACTCGGTCAGCAGCTTTTTCCTGTCACCTGTGCCTATCACTGTGTGCTACCTTCTCATGAGCTTCATAGCACAGGAATCAGTCTATGCTGGGCCATGAGAAAACTCTAAAACTGTGATAAATGTATATGTTGATTCCCTCAGGCATTACATTATAGTGATAGTCAGCCGACTAACATAGGAAGACCATCATCAGCATCTTCCTCGGCCACTTCTTGTTCTTAGTACTTTTCTCAGACCCTTTTACCTGCATTCTGGAAGAGTCCATTTTGTTTTTGACTTGGGTTTACTAATCTTGTTAATCCTGTCTTCTGATTTACTGTGTATTAGCTTTTAATGTTTCATTGTTACTATCATACCTTTTTGGTTTTAAAAATTGTTAACTATATCCAGATACAGTCATAAACTTATGCACATAATTTTAATCACTCATTTCTGTCCCCTATCTCTGTAAAAGTATTATTCTTTAGTATGCATCCACATAGCACGTGTGGACTGTGTAGCCTCTGCATTGCTAGCTTCATTATCTATTGAGTGGTTATTCTCCTATTTCTTATTCCATCCTCTTAGCTTCTCTAATTACCAAGTTCCAGCTTCTAAATAGAAGCATAAAGTCCTCTTTACAAATAATTGAATTATATCATCAAACAACTTCAACATGCCCTCAGTTCTTATGGCTCAAGGGATACTACCTTACCATGGCCAGAGAGACGCACATCTCATCAGGGTGTAATGACTCTACAGTCTCAACCACTATAACTTTTTGTTCAGATTCTCCAATGCGGAATGCTCCCTTTATGCATCTCTGGGATTTTTTTTTCTTTTCCTCTCTTTTCTCACCTGGCCTACTTCTTATTTGCTTTTTATGTCTGTGATTTAAACAGCATTTCTTGTGAGAATACTCCCTTCCCTTTACTTTAAAAAAAGAAAAAAAAAGGTTTGTGTGTGTGTGCGCGCACGTGTGTGTGTGTGTGTGTGTGTGTGTGTGTGTGTGTGTGTGTGTGTGTTGTGTATGGGTCCAATGTCTGTGTGTGTATGATTTTTATGTATGATCTGGGGATTTGACCTCAGGTCCTCACACTTGTATAATGAACACTGTACATCTTGGGCCATCTCCCTAATCTACTCTTCACTTTTAATGATCAACTTTTATCAGAATATTCACATTCTCTACTGCTTCTGTTGAGGATTTATTATAAAGTCAGACAAAATCACCTGTATTTGGTGACATGATAATAGCCAATATCCATGTTGTCTCCCATGCCTCCTCTACCAAGGAAGGAGAATATGGCAATGTGGAGAGCTTCATGGTACTAGATCAGGCCCAGCCCCTTAAATACTAAGAGGAAGTCTATCATGGATACGCATGTAAAGAAATCCTTACATTGTATGTTCTGCCCAGAGTCTGCCTAGAAATACTCTTACTTTTCTCCCTGTATCTCCATCTTGACATGTTAGATTGTGTAGAGACAATGTATGCTTGGGGTAGAGGATTTAGCTTGGTAGAAACATTCTTGACTATCATGTGAAAGGCTATGGTTTCTGCCCCCAGGAGGGAAGGAGGGACGATGATGCAAAAGAGGAAAAGAAAGAAGCACAGGGATGCAGCTGAAGAGATCAAGAGCTACTTTGTCATCTGTTGGTGATGGGTTCATGTCTGACAATCCCGTGGCTAATGTATGCAGGAGGCAGAACATGCAGCACTGGAATGTCCAGAGCCCCTCCTTCGCAGGAACCCACACATCCAGTTGCCCTAGGGGACCTCAGTTGGCAGGAGAATGGGATCTGTTCTGAAGGCCCCATTCCAGTTCCTTAAGCCCTCATCAGCCCTGACACCAATTAGTGGTCATTATGAAGGTGTTTGGAGTTGTTAATTTACCCTGGTTTTCTGATGTGGATAACAGGCCTGGAAAGAGTGGGCTGGGGAAATAATGTGTTTTAGGACAGGATTCATTGCTCGGGAGACAGCTGTTTTGCAGACACCACAGTGAGGCTACTGTGGGCCTTAATGAGGCATACAGCACACAGAGCTGGCTACAGAGGCAGAGGTGGGGTTTAGGGGAGCAGACGGGGCTGCAATGGCCTCAGTAACATGAAGCCTCTGTGTACTCCTGAGCATCTGCCACAGATCACTGTCACTTCATAGCAACTCCAGGCCCTACCTTATCCAAGGTAAGAAGCACTGGCTGATGGTTGTAAAGTTGGGGTGGATGCAGCTTGCTAAAGCATTTATTCTTTGGGGGCCACTGGAGGATAAGGACTGCGTAAGCATGGTCTCCCTTCTGTATTATGAGTCTTCTGGGAATGTAAATGTGAGTTGCTGCACTGGAAAAAGGTGTGCAGGGGTGGGGGTGGGGGATCTTGTTCTGGATGCGTGTTCTCTGCCTCCTCAGTTCCAGTCTCTGACAAAATAAGCCATGAATTTCCGTATGTAATTTCATATTCTTTATTTTTAATTAGTACTATTTGACTATGGATTTAAGAGAGAGATAGACAGAGACAGAGAGACAGAGACAGAGATAGAAACAGAGAAACAATGTCCAAAGAATACGAATACAAGTTTTGCAGCCAGAAGATATAATTTTTGCCTGAGCTATTCAGTTCTGATCTGGGTGACTAGTGTTGGTCTCCAGACTCAGTTCAGCAAGGCATAAATAGCTGCCTTGTTTTTATTAATTGTGCATAGCCAGTGAGGTATATTTTTTTTGACATAAGACTGTACTATGTACCCAAGCTGTTATCAAGCTCCATGATCCCCTGGGTAACAACTACTGTGTTTACAAGTGTCCACCACTATGTCCAACTTCCAGCTTCCAAAAGGGTATTTATTCTGTATGAAAAACTCCAAGTCGTCCAATAGCACTACAGATAGAAGGCTCCGTGAAAGGACAGTCAGCTGGTTTACTGCTGAAGTCTGTCTTTATAAAAATACTAGGGCTGGAGAGATAGCCCAGTGGTTAAGAGCACTGGCTGCCCTTCCAGAGGTCCTGAGTTCAATTCCCAGCAACCACATGGTAGCTCACAACCATCTATAGTGAAATCTTGGGCCAACTTCTGGTTAGTATCCCTCAAGAATACACATGCTAAAATTCTTAACAGAATGTTTTCTGGTAGACAATCCTCGTGGGACAGACTAGACTATAAGTGTCTGTAGCTTGTTAGAACTATTAGTGACAGATTGGTGAGTCTTCTGTGTGATGAAGAGAAGGGGAACATAGGGACATAGTTAAGCTGGGAGGAGGAAAGAGGAGAGGGAGAGAGGAGGAAATGGAAAGGTTGGGAGAGAGACAGAGGGTGTGGGAATTGGAATATATTCCTTGAGAAATAGATGTTCAAGATTCTCTTCAGTTGCATAGTGAGTTGAAAGCCAGCCTAACCTATACAAGACCCAACCTCAAAAAACACAAAGAGGAATTAGTGTGTTATCCAATAGAGAATAACAAAGAAATTAGGAAATGGGGAGTATTATAGAGCATCAAGAGAGAAGAAATAACCATACATGGTACTGTACGGAATCTCCACACTGTGCTTAGATCTTTGGATCTGGCTCTGGTCAATGCGGATGGAATGATACAGTTAGTCCCTGGTAGAGAGAGCAGCATGTATGAGCATTATATGATGTAACTTCCAAGTGGGGATTCCAATCAGATGTGTATTTCTTATCAATGTTCCTTCTCGGGTCGCAGGAAAACATCACCTTCTCCTCCCCCCCCCAGCTTTTTCCTCTTCAGAAGTGTCCCATTCTGTCCTGAGGACAGCCTTCTCTGGTCCTCTGGAAAGCCAGAGGCTGCCTCATCCTTTCACTGGTGAGGGGTAACTGAAGGCCAGGTGTTTTCACTTCAGATGCTCCAATGGCCAGGATATGCTCAGCACTTGGAAGGTAACAAATTTGCTATGTCACAATTGATAATCAACTCTAGTAAAAGAATGTCCAAATCAATTGAGCTTTCGCAAGGGCAAATGGACTGAGCGCAGGCGGGCTCCCAGCTCAAGCTGGCTGGGCTTGATAAATTTGCCCTTATTATGGCTATCGATGTTTAAATTTCTTCAGGGATGTTGTTACATGGGTGCCTGGTGGTGACAGAGGTACGGTGACCTCCTTCGATCCTTAATCTACACCTGTTAGTTGGCTCCCTGGTTGCCTCAAGTATACTCAGGCTTAAAGGTTAACAAAAGAAAAACAGGCTGAGTTTACGGCACGGCAGCCACAGATCAATGTGAGTAAATAACCTTCCCTGTCTTATTTCCCCAAGCATTATCGATCCATGGTCTTTGTTCTTTGTCATGTTTCTGTCTTCTTTTCCCAGGGGACACTCAACGATCAACTCGCACTGGACATGTTAACTGGCACATTATGACAGCTACCATTTTGTCACACAATGTAGCCATATATATATATATATATATATATATATATATAGAGAGAGAGAGAGAGAGAGAGAGAGAGAGAGACTGTACTTTATTCTTTTCTATGTTGTAGACTAGGATGTGTAGGATGTGTATCTCCAGCATAAACTCCCTTTGCTTGAGTAACTTCCTGTACCTCACAAGTCCATGAACTTCTTGGACATGAGCAGAGTAACTTATTTCTTTTAAATATCTATCAAAGCAAATAGTGATCTGATGTATAAATCTCCAAGGTGAAAAAAAAAAAGAAAAAGAGAAAGAAAAAACTGAGCCTGTTGGCCTCCAGATTTACACGTCTTTGGGAGCAGGGTCCTTTACTACTCCATGACAGGTTTTAAAGCAAGGGTCAGCCTTCCCTAGTTTTCTTGGTGAAACGAACACCAAGGAATTATTACTCTGGCTCCTGAAACATCATTTTTCCAAGCAGTTTCTCCTGGTATCCTAGCAAGGTTTGTGCTCAGGGCGAGGAGTACTCATGGAAACGCGTCAGGGTTTCTTATGAGATCTGGCCCATTCAAAATGTAAATAATATTCATGGTAAAATGGAACAGAATTTTAAGTCCACAATTTAAAGAACAACCAACGTTCCACAGAAGTAAGAAATGTCTCCTTTTTAAAAATCTATTATACTAAAGGACATATTTGTGTGGTTGAAAGAAAAAAAGAAAAACCTCTCTCAGTTAAAATCATCAATCTGGAGGGGGAAGTACTGTCGAAATGACTCAATAGGAGAGATGGCTGCTCTTGCAGACCACCCAAGCCTGTTCCCAGCATCATGCCAAGTATCTCGTAATTACATGCTTTCCAGCTTCAGGGGCACCTGATACCCTCCTCTAGGTCCTGTGACTACATCACACACACGCGGTACATACTCACATAGATACATATGAATGTATATAAAATTAAAATTAAGATAAATTAAGTAAAGCTAAGAGAATGTCTATCCCCCAAATTTGCATGTAGAATGCCTTTCTTTGAATTTTTATTAAATAGTGTGGATGGTTTAATACTCAAAAAAAAATAGTAACTTGGGGGAATTCATGGATAATGCCAAGTATGTTTGTACCTATTGCCTTAAGAAGCAAGAACGATATTTTATAAATTACAAAGGGATTTAAATGGGAAAAATAAAGTCCAGTGTTTGTAAGTTGTTGCTATTGAGTGCATTTGTCAAACAAAATAAAGCCAATACTAGTTGTTTTGAAAAAGAAAACCATGGTCTAACAACTAGATGGTATGAATTTTTGTTCTATGGACATATTTTGAAATGTGATCATAGCAAAACAGAAAGTTATTATTCAGCTTCTTTAGTGTTAAATATACTCAAACCTGGTTTTTCAAATCATTTGACCAAACAGCTTTTACTGATTTTGGGACATTTGTCAATCTTTAACATGCTGGTAGAAACCATGAGTAGGTCTGGGAACTTGTTTCTCTCCCAGTTCCCAAACTTGCATTCTGTAGAATCCACTCTCCCAAGACTAACCTTCCCACAAGCTGGCAATGTGACACCTAAAGCTTGTTTCTACCATTTCTCTCCTTTCAGAAACCACTGAAAGCCCTATTAGACACATTGAAATGGCCATTATGGAGGCTTGAGCTGGAGTGTTGCAACAGTTTGCTTTGCAAACTCTCATTAGTGAATCCTCATGTGATATCCTCATGCACTGGGGCTGTTAACGTTGTGAACAGATAAGGACTTTTGGCCTCTGGTGATTTATCGGACTTAGCTATTTCAAATACTAGGAGAGTAGGTGACAATCTCAGAGCTATTACGTTAGCTGCTTTTCTCACTGCTATGTATGACATAATAACTGACAAAAGTAACGAGCAAGCAAAGGCTTTATTTTGACCTTCAGTTCTAGGATACAGTCCATCATGGTGGGGTTGTCATAGCAACAGAAGCCTGAGACATACTTTATCCAATATCATGTAGCAAAGGGTGATGATGCAACCCTCCTATTAGTTTCATTTTTATAAAGTACTAGCCAGGATATCAACTCAGGGAATGAGGCCACATTCAGTGAGCAGATCCTTTCATTTCAATCAACCTAATAAAGACAGTTCTCACTGGAGAGCCATCTTCCTGGTAACCTCATGGAGTTGACAATGGAGACTACCACAGAAAGGCATGGTGCTAGGAACATGAGGAAGATGGTCACACTGTATCCACAGTCAGGAGGCAGAGGGGGCTCTGCTCCATTTTCTTTTTTATTTAGTTTAGGGCCCGGGTCTATTGGATGAGGCTAGCCACATTTAGAATAAGCCCTTCCACCTTAATTCTCATTAGAAAATCCCTCACAGACATGCCCAGAGGTCTGTTTCCATGGTGATTGTATTCTTCATTTTGCATGTGTTGTGCTGGGTGCTTTCTGAGGTTGCGAATGTATTTTCTTCTCACCCTAGATCACCCCTCTCATCCTTTATGCATTTATGTTGTGTCATCTCTCTGTTTGCATATTCATAAAAACACCATTAAAATATTTTGTTTATACATGCTATTTAAGACATTACACCATATGTTGCAAACATAATTTTAGAATTATTAGCCTTTATTTCTATTTTTAAAAGTTTCCAACTCCTGGCCTCTCTCAAAAAGGTCAGCGCAGGTTTTTTTTTTATTTTTTAGAAAACATGTTCAAAGTGAACAGAAATAAAAAATAAAAATGGAGTCAACTGAAAATATATCAACCTTTGGATTGAAACCAAATAACCTCTTCTTTTCTATCCTCCAAGCCATCATTGCAAGTCAAAAGAGACTAAAGGGCTATTTTCAAAGCCTTAAATCTATTTGGCTTTATAGGAAAAGTGTTTTGGGGAATTGTTTATCCCTCAAGTAAGAATTTTTTCATGTCTTGCCATACTTTAACAGGCAAGAATTTTCCAGAACCTGTATTCAAAGACACCTTTAGTACAGACATTGAAAACACAATCATTACCCCTTGTGGAATGGCTACAAGGTTCCTTCCTCTTTGTTCCTTTTCTAGCTTTTCAAGATACCAATTTTTAAGTTTTCATTGTTACAAATAACCCAGGAGGTGTTCAGATATGTGCCTGCTTGGCACAAACTACAAAAATCCCTCAGATGCTTTACCAATTGTAACAATTTTTCAACTTGCCCAGAATTCTGCACAATTTTTAATTAGTGTAAACCTCTGCTTCAATGGGCATGCTCATCAAATGAATCTCTCTAGTCAATCTAACACAAAGTAGACACCTCTGAGTTCCTGACATGGGGCTTTCTGTGGGAGTCACCATAAAGCCCCCCCCCCCAAAAAAATGTGCTGGATGCAAACAAGATCACAGTCAACAATTAACTTTGCTCCCAGAGAAAGGGACTCTAGAGAAGTTGATGTTTGTTGATTGGGGCCACATGGTGATGTAATTCAACAGGATACTTGTTAGATGATAATTAGTGTTAACATTTCCACTGAGCATGACCTTATTATCAATATACATCATTGTTTGTTGTCCTTTTGTGTGTGTGTGTGAGTTAAAGGCACATATGAGCCCACTTAAACTGTTTATACCCAGCAAGATCCCCAAAATTAAAATGTGAAGTTCTTGAGACCATAGCCTGGGTCTTAACCAGCTTTCTATCTTTATTGTCCTTCCTGCTTTGGACGAACAGAGTCTACTCACAGGAGATGTTTACTATAATTACAGTAAATGAAAATGACTCTGTAAAGCCACCAGATCCGACTTTCAAAATGTGTTACTAACTGATGAGTTACTAAAACTATGAATAATAAGAATAAACTAAATTGGGGGGGGGGAGGTTAGAAAGGAGGCTTTATAAAAACAAACACTCTATTCTTTCACAATGCTCCAGATATGTTTTGGGGGTGAACCAGATCTTCAATGACGTGGTCACATCAGATTGAGCACACCCCAGCTGGGACCCAAACTCAGTTCTACTTGTTACAGTAGACTTCCTGGATCTTGATTCTGTAGGTATAAGGACAGGCTTCTGCTTTTGTAATTCTAATAAATGCTTGCGCAATGTGATGCTTATAGTCTAAAGAACACATCAAAATAGCAAGGATGTAATAGATAGCTCTTAACTTTAGAGACAGAAACCCATGCTTCACTACTGTTGTGTAATATCAGGAATTGGGCTTTGTGATCAATTCAGTGCTTCACAGAATCCCACTCTTCTCAGCTGCTACATAAAAAGGCAATCCTAATCCTCCAAATCAGGTTCAGAGCAGGCCTTCGGGATTCTCTCCTCTTAAAGGTTAAAAATGAAACTCTCTTGCTTCTTTGAGGAAGTTATAAATCTAACTGGAAAACACCCTGGTAACCTCTCTAAGGTCAGATGTTTTCATTTGTAGAATGAATTCATGTGTTCATGTTCTGAATTACCAACATAAGAAATCAAGGGCCTTTCATGTCAAGCGCACACATGGGCTTGAGAGAAGGCTGAGTGCTTCAGAGTTCGTCCTCTTTTGCAAAAGACCCAAGTTTAGTTTTTAACACCCATGTCAGGAAGCCTGTAACTCCACCTTCAAAGTGATGTGATTCTTCTGGTCTCTATGAGCAATGGCCCTCATTTACACATACCTACTCATAGACATACACAAGTATATGCAATCAAAAATAATAAAAATAAGTTTTAAAATTAATTATTCCAAGAGAACAGAGTTGCAATAAATATTACCAAATATTACTGCTTCCCTTACAAGTATATATAATAAGATCACTACATATGTGAACTATCACTGTTGGATAATATCCTTCCTTCTTCATAGAGGCATATTTGTACGCAAATTAGGCCCTCAAATCATCTTAAGTATCATGCTGAAGTAAACACTGTGTTAAAATATCCCTTCTAAAATGTGTTGCACAGGTGTTTAGTGTTTGAAATAACTGATATTATTCCTAGTTTTATATGTTGCATTTTATTTGGCAACAGGCAAGCAGACCTGCTTAAGTAATGGTGAAGGCATGTGTAATCATATACTCTTAATTCTTTACTTATTGTTCTCAGATGCTTGACCTGTAGCATAATTTGACTGTTTTTCTCTACCTACAACTTATACATAAAGTACAATTGTTCAGAACAATCTGTCTAATGTTTGTTGGGCTAACAGCATTATTCTATATAAATACCTATCATTTTAATATATGTTAAGTGTGTGTGTGTGTGTGTGTGTGTGTGTGTGTGTGTGTGTGTGTGTGGTTGGAGAGGTGGATTAGGGGTAAATAGCCAACACTGCTTTTGCAGAGGATCTGTATTTTGTTCCAAGCATTGACATGAGAAATCCCAACCCTCGAAAGGATCTATTGCCCTTTTCTGACTCTGCAGGCATCAGAAACACATAGAGGCAGAATGTATACAAACAGAATGACACTCATACACATGCAGTCAAAATATTTTTTAAAAATAATAAGAATGTTTCTTTCGTGTGAGGCTTGTTCATGCCAAGCTATGCTTATGGGTGATAGGATTCTTTATTCACAGTGGGACACAAGCTGCTAAAGTAGTCACTACCCTAATTAGTTAGTCTTTGTTGTAAACCATTACTATGGAGTCGTGTTTTACTTAAACATTTTAAGGTAATTACTTTAAAATCATGATCTGAAAATATTGCAATAACCATCTATACTTTCATAATAACATGAGATATGGCTTATAGGATTAGAATTTGATCTAACAAATCCAAAATGTATGTGTGTCTCTGGATAAATTAAATATCATTAACATGAAATAATGGACCAGTAGAATTATAAATAAGAACATTCTTAGAGTTGGGAAGATGAGGTAGGAAGAATAAATAAATAATTAGATGATAGAAATAGAGTAAATGCTAAAAAAATTTCAACTGGAAATTATAATGAATATACATTAAAATCCTAGTGTAAATTTTCATTGTGTAGCCAAGGCATGTATACATGATCATGCTAAGTGTCTGCAAACTGTTTGTGCATTTAATTCTTTACATGGTACAATGAGGTCTTAATGAGATTATTTCTTCCCTGTTGGGAATGTTTCTTTCTAGGTAATGAAGAATGGTGCACCTTGCTCAAATTGTCATGAGATTCAAATGAAGAAGTCTAAATTAATGAGGTTTTAGAACACTTGGCACATGGTTAGAACCAAGATCAGATAACCTTAAGATTCTGAACCAATCGCAATTCAGTTTCCATCTTCAGAGGTGTTAACCTGATTTAACAGTTGGTCAGGTTTATTAAGAATACCCCTCGCGCACTTCTTAATTAATTTGAGATACTATCAAGTCATGTGGTTCACTTTAGAATGCTATGATAAACACACCTTTACCCTTCTAACTTCATTATAACCTCAAGTGTTCTTGAAGTTGAATGCGAGATTGCTCAAATTAAGGTAAATTCAGAAGGGAGAAATGCATACATGGGTTCCTTCATTCAAATGGATTCCGAGTTCCTTTTAGCTGTTTATTCACTGTTAAATTTAATTATACAAATCAATTGCAAAATATATGGGTTCTTTCAGGTTTCTTCCATCTAAGATTGATGTGAAGGGCTTTTTCATAATAGATATGTCTTTGGAATCACTCTAAACATATGTGGTCCTTAGCTTTAAAATAATGGTTTCAAATAAATGTTTGCGGCTAGCCAAGACTATACCTATGGATAACCACAGCACCTCTGGGATAGAATCAGAAGGTCAAAAGTTCAAGGCCAGCCCAAACTACATAGTAAGACTGTGTCTCAAAACAGAACTCAATTTCGAAAAATGGAAAACCACTCACATACTACAAATTTATGTGAATGTATGTCAGAGATATCTGAAAGAAAGTTCTGTGAAGGGCTATGTGCAGATTTGAATGTGAGAACTCAAGACCATTTTAAATCTTATTCCTTTATATTTTGCTATCTGATTCATTGAAATCTATTATTCTCATCCTAAGTTTTAAAATGTTCTTGTCTTTTTTTAAAAATTATCAAGGCACTTTGAGTGTACACTATTACCACAGCATGCTATAAACTTTTTAATATACTCACAATATCTCCAAATAATGATTTGGGAGTGAAATACAGTACTGGGTATTTGAAAACATTTTGTATCATAATCTCGCCATAGTTTCTTCTTGTGCTTCAATTTATGAATTACATTTAATCAAAACATTTTTGTATGTTAGCATGGAAAAATCAAATATTGCTATTCTCCAACATTCAAGCATCCTGTTTTATTCTTCAGTCTTCTGTAAATGTATTATTTTGCTGCACTGGTATTACTTTATTTTATGCTTACTCTACTATATTAAAAACAAAACAAAAAATGATAGACATGATTCCTTCAGGAAATTTTACATTTATCTAGGAATAACCAACCGTTCAAGAAGCAAGTGCTAACACTCATATACAAGAGTATATTAATAAATGAATTTTCAAAGGACGTGACATTGACTTTAGTTACTCATGCTACTTAAATACATATGGTTATAAAATTAGGTATAAAATATTCATACTTACAAATCTTTTTAACTAGAATTTTAAGCAGATTCATAAATGAAATGCATGCAGAATCATAAGGCAGTGCAATCCAGTAAGATGTTTAAGATGATAGACGATTCTGTTTTACTAAAGCATAGTGAAGCTTCCCCCAGATCCTAGGATATGATTGCCTATCATGGACTAAGTTTCTGCTTCAAAGTTCACACCGAGCTTTTATTCAGTTTTAAAAATCCTGAGAACTGAAACTTTTACCAAGTTACTCTGTGATGGACTGTGGGACCATAATGGCCCAGGGTTAAGGAATGGGAGAAGGAGTTTCAACCCCAGATACATCAAATGAGAACAGAAAGAGGTGGATACCTCCCTCCCCCTAACCTGGTGCCATAAAGGCAGCTCTCACATCATCAATCCTAGTAAGAATTTATTACCCTGACAATTATAAGGCTTCACTCCTTGGTTTGACATTAAAGGTCTCCTCCACACCCTATAGCCCTTGAGTATGCAAATGAAGTGTCTTTCAACACTCCTGCCCTGGCCAATGGTATGTAGCCACACAAATCCACCCCACCCCGTCCCGCCCACACACACACCCTGGCCCTCTCCCCATGGGCATGAATACTACTCCCCTCTTCCCCCAATCATGCAATAAACCAAACCAGTTCTCTGAAGCTGTTCCCTGGTGTGTTTTTTGCCCACAAACTCATCTCTAACCAACTACCTGCACCCTGTTAAGTTTCACTCTCTCTAGCCTAGGTTGGTGTCAACAGTCCTCGCTGCCACAGGGAGAACCAGACACAGGCGCAAAATAGAAGTACCAGTTCAATAAACAGCTTAAGATTGTTATTGTGGAACTGGAACGGGATTCCTGATTAAAAGGCTGAGTTTGTCCTGCTTGTCTCTTTGTGTCTTGAATGCTTACTTCAGCCACACTATGACGGAAGGCAAATCTCCTCCTCAGACAACCAGAATCTTCGTAGCCTCTATCACCATAAATCCAAGTCAGTTTTTATTCTATATATGAATCCCAGACTGTGATGTCCCTTTGTAACAGAAGAATACTGAGCTAAAGAATTCTGCGAACAACTTGTCCTTAAATTCAGTATCAGTATCATTTTTACAGATTCTGAATGTGGCATAAGAATGCCTGCACTTCAGTTGAGAATTCTTTGGGCTGAGAGGCACCTTAAAGAATGTTCAAAATCCTTAATCATCAGAGAAATGCACATCAAAACAACCCTGAGATTCCACCTCACACCTGTCAGAATGGCTAAGATCAAAAATTCAGGTGAGAGCAGATGCTGGTGAGTATGTGGAGAAAGAGGAACACTCCTCCATTGCTGGTGGGAATGCAAGCTGGTACAACTACTCTGGAAATCAGTCTGTTGGTTTCTCGGAAAATTGGACATAGTACTACTGAAAGATCCAGCAATATGTTTACTGGGTATATACCCAGAAGATATTCCAACTGGTAACAAGGACACATGCTCCACTATGTTTATAGCAGCCTTATTTATAATAGCCAGAAGCTGGAAAGAACCCAGATGTCCTTCAACAGAGGAATGGATACAGAAAATGTGGTACATCTACACAACGGAGTACTACTCAGCTATTTAAAAACAATGAATTTATGAAATTCTTGAGCAAATGGTTGTATCTGGAGGATATCATCCTGAGTGAGGTAACCCAATCACAAAAGAAGTCACTTAATATGCACTCACTGATAAGCGGATATTAGCCCAGAAACCTAGAATACCCAAGATACAATTTTCAAAACACAAGAAAATCAAGAAAGACCAATGCATGGATACTTCATTCCTCCCTATAATAGGGATTAAAATATACATGGAAGAAGGTTCAGAGACAAAGTTTGGAGCTAAAATGAAAGGATGGACCATCCAGAGAGTGCCCTACCTGGGTGGTCCATCACATAATCAGCCACCAAATACAGACACTACTGTATATGCCAGCAGGATATTGTTGAAAGGACCCTGATATAGCTGTCTCCTGTGAGGCTTTGACAGTCCCTGACAAATACAGAAGTGGATGCTCACAGTCATCTATAGGGCAAGAACACAGGGTCCCCAATGTAGGAGCTAGAGCAAGTACCCAAGAGCTGTAGGGGTCTGCAACCCTATAGATGGAACAACATTATGAACTAATCAGAACCCACAGAGCTCATGTCTCTAGCTGCATATGTATTGGAAGATGGCCTAGTTGGCCATTATTGGGGAAGAAAGGCCCTTGGTCTAACAATGTTTATATGCCCCAGTACAGGGGAATCCCAGGGCCAAGTAGTGGGAGTGGATGGGTAGGGGAGCAGGGCAGGGGGGAGGGTATAGGGAACTTATGGGATAGCACTTGAAATGTAAATGAAAAAAAATCTAATAAAAAATGTGGAATAAAATAAATTAATGCTTACACACTAAAAAAACAAAAAAAAAATGCCTGCACTACAGGAGCCAACTGTTCTGACTCCCATTACTACTTGGAATTCTCAGCCTCGTAGATAACCCTGACTCTGCGCTGAATCGGTCTCCAAAGCCCAGTTGTAATGGGCCGCTTGATGCATCTGGACGGCTTCCTTGTTCACTTGAATGCAATGTTCTTACTGTATTATTGACAAATGTGTTAGATGTGCATCTAATTCAATAGCTTCTGAGACTCTAAAAGACTAAAGCTTCATTGAATTTTCAGCATGATACCTACTACTGACAAATCAGCACCTGTTAGTGCACATAGAAACGTAGTGCTTGGAATGTCTGTCTCCAATGTGACCACACTGTTCAGTGCACTCTTGCCTATATAATGAACTCAGGTACAGCATTATAGTGTGTCAAAAGGTGTAAAGTACAGAACTGAGACTGGGCTCTGGAACTTAATTTCCAAAATATGCTTTGTTACATTGTTCATAAAGCAATAAAAGCAACTTGAAAAAATTAATTGTTGAAGATTGCACTGTGCAATCTCACATTGAAACATCCTACTTTCATGAGCTGTGTGAATCTGAAACGCAGTTCTTCATTTTTAACCATCAAATCAAATTTTATCTCCACCGTCTCTAATATGCTAAGAGGTAGCTTGGTGTTGTATGAATGGAATAGACTGACTCCCACTCTGCCTTAACTCAGAATGTAATGAGTGTAGACAGCAGTGTAATAGGGGAAGAAATTCCACTGTGCCACTAACTGTGCCCTTGGATAAGCTATTCCTTAAGTTCTCTGGGCCTCAGCTTGCTGAACTCTAAGATGAGAACACTACCTACATTCACCATCAGATGCTAGTGGCTTAGGGCTTTCAAGTGCTGGATGAAAAGAAACCCATGAGGGGCTACCTTTACTCACGCCAAGTTAAATCAAACTCAACTTAATGACTGCTAAAACTATTTCCAAAATAGTTGAACTTTCATCATAGTGCAGCCATTACGGTCATCAATATTAAGCACTTTACAGTCACAATTTCTTCTGAAAGTGGCCTGTTTGAGTCAAAATAATGGTTCCGGTGGCATAGTTGTGTCCACTATTGAAATCAGGCGTGTCTGGAGTGCGACATGGCATCTGTCTTGCAGCTGTCTGAGGCACTACAAATAGAAGGGGCCCCCTACTAGAAAAGCAACTTCTTCAGCTGAAATTTCAAGTGAACATTCAAGGAAAGGAGCACATGGCTTCCTAGCTTGGAAGCCCGCCAGAATCATTAGCGTTAATGACCATCCTGCAGTGGTGGAACAAGCCGTGGGTGCCTTAACGATCATCCTGACTTCCCATCTGAAAGACGTCATCTCTGACAGCTGAGGGTCTGCAGCTTCTAGCCCAGCACATGAGGAATTTGCAGTATGGTAAATCATCGCAGTGCTGTGGGGTCTTTGCAAGGGTGGCTGTGATCCTTCTGCTGTGGGAGAACAAAGACCTTGATCTGCTAATGCCCCCAACTTAGTTTTATGCCAAAGCCATTTCCACGCTATCAGTAAATTTGTGCTTAGGGAGTGCTTACTAAGTTTAATATTGGCTTAAGAACAGCATAATTAGAAAGGTAAATCTGCTGAGGAGGTAATCGAGTCATATCTTCCACATGTGGGTCTCTGAGTGTGTCAGTTCTAACCTTACACTTCCCATTATGTGCATTTGTTTAACACAATGATGAGCACCCAGTAGTATTACAACGAAAAAGTCAGGAGTCTATCCTATATCCATGAGATTAGAAATATAGATATAGTCTATCCAATGTGTCTATGAACACCCCAAACTTGCGCTAGATGAAAATAAGGCATAATTTTCAAATATATATACTTACAAATATATACATATATATATTTACATTTATATTACTTTTCATGACCTTATTAGTAATGTAAGTTTTTGAAGAAAAGAAAAACATAGAAAAATTCATGCTTAAATGGGCTGATAACTATCAGTAATTGTCCATGAACAACATTACAGAGCTAGGATTTTGATACATTCCCTTGTCCTTTATGTGCATGGCTACAAGTTAATTTACTTTTATATTAAACAATTTCGTTTAGTGTGTGTGCAGTGTGTGCAATTGAAATCACACATGTGTTTGTAGTAATAATACAATGTTTGCCTTTTATTGCTCTCGTGCTTTTGCTTCCTGGTGCTACCAAAATTGGAGTCTCCTTTTTCCTGAGGAATAAGGGAAATCTTTTCCAGAACAAATCCAGTACATATATTAAATGAAATTAAATGTTTAATATAAAAGCTAATTAGCAGGTTGTATCTTTAAGAAAAGTCCACTAAACCAATTTAGTCTTGGGTCAACATAATTTATCAAGAAGGGTCATACTGGACTAAAACGGCTATAAAATGCTTTGTTCTCCTTGGTAAAGAACATTCGTTTATGTCCCTGCTTATTCAATATCGTTCTTCTGTGTTTGCAGTAGAAAGCAGATATGCCTGGAAACCTTATTTAAAACTTTCGGAAAAGAAGTGAAGAAAAGTATGGCGATATTAATGTGTTTCATTAATTGCAGGGGCTGTAACCTCATTTGCTCAATTGCCCTGGGGATACAGTTACTGCTTCACATGAAGAGAGAATGGTAAATTGGGAAGCGAGAGTCTTTATGTTGAAAGCAGAAGTTGGAGTCAGAGGCAGAAAGTCATGTTCCAAAGAAAGCCGCAGCAGCTCTGCTTTGCCCATTTAAAGCTGCGCTAAAGGCAGCGCAAGGGCGGAATGCGAGGCAACGGGAAACAGCTGTAAAGTCCTGGGAAAAGAGAGGCCAAGTTAAAATGGAATTTCTGATAACCACATCAGCATTATCTTTCCCAGGGGCAATTGCCAAAACTGTGTTTGTTTATGGTTACTTGAAGATAAAGAAGAAACTTTGAACTGAGGGAGAAAGACTCCAAGTCCCTGAGAAACGAAAGTGTTTAGGATTCTCTTGCACAGCTTGGAATGCATGTCAGACAAGCCTGCCTAGGGGGTATTTCCTGTCTAATTTTGCAGTCCTGCTGGGCAATGGCCTCCAAAAGCATGACTATTAAATTGCACCATGCATTGGCAAGACTTCTTTCTGAGTTTTGAGGTGGGGTTGGCACTCACAAATGAAGGTTGTTGAAGACTCAGCATGAGCACTACAACATCTTTAAAATGAAGCCGCAGTCCTCAGGGCAAGTGTCTCCAGACCAGCCTGGTAGCTTTGGCAAAACATTGACAGCACTTGGTTTATGAGCTTGTAGTTCATTCCCTTGTGAGTTGTAAAGTTTCCAGAACTTTCTGTTGTATTATTTTATAGAGTTCCACAAAGAAAAAATAACGACAAACTCATGTTTGTGGTATATGGGATTTTCCATCATCTGGTTATTGCTACAACCACTTGCTATGCTTTCCCCAAGCCTGTCTCATGAAGCAACCATTCTAACTTGGGGCTGGTGGTGTGGCAACAGTCGTGGTGATGGTGGCCGTGTGGTTGGTGTGCTGTTACTGAGCTTTGTTCTGAGATGCTCAGAGGATACAAAACTCTGTAACTATCTCACTGAGCAAAGATTTTAGAACATCTCCACTCAGGACCACAAAAGCAAACAACTACTTGTCAAATACATATCCAGTGCTTGGGGATTAAAATGGTCTCCTTCCTTTACTGCCTTTGAAAATGGCATGTAGTGCCTGAGTCACTTTCATGGAGGCCATGTGTTGTAAGACTGATCTTCATTCCTTTGACTTTCAAAGAAAATGATCAGAACAATGTGGAAATGTGTGTGGAGTTGAGCTTCACAAAGAAGTAGAGAACCCTTCCCTGTTAACAAACTTCTCTTAAATGTGTTCAGTAGCAGTAAGTAATAATCATTCTCTTGCCTACAGGATGCTGGACAAAGGAGAAAAGCTCACATGTAGACTTTTATCAGAGATTATCCTAAGTCTTACAGAGCTCAGGGGAAGAGTGATTCATTTTATATGTAGAAGGTGGGTTTTGAGAGGTGGAGACCAAGGACAGAGAATTTGGAGAGAGAGAGAGAAAAAAAAAAACTAGGATAGGTGAAAATAGAGATGGGTCACAGAGAATTTGTAGCTAAGGGCAGTGGGTTATAAGAGGATGGGGTTACAGAAATAAGGCTCAGAAAAGAGGGAGTCACTGAGACATGACCCTTCCCAAGCATAGTTGGAAAACGGCAATGGTGTACAGGACTACTGAGGATGAGCGGGGCAGAACTCATGGATGGGTAAAAAGGAAATCTGTTTTTTCTTCATCTCTCTGTGCCTGGCTTCTTTCACTTGGCAGAATGTTCTCCAATCTATCCCTGTAGTACTGAGTATCAGGACATTCGGTTATGCCTTCAAAGCATGCTGGTAAAAACTCCAGTCAATTTCACATCTCCTACATAGTGATTGTCCTACAATCGATGTAGAATTAATCGTACCTCGTTGACATACTGGTTTTGATTTGGAATTTGCTAGAAAATGACAATTACAAACTTATCACGTACTAGCATCAGAGTCATGAAACTCCCATCTATGATGGGAATGCCTGAAAACTCTACTGTACAGTTGTGAGATAAGGCAAATAATCCTTTAGTGGTGGTGTGCCAATATTGTTGACCTCACAAATCCTTGGATGGCATAAGGGACTCATACATTTCTGAGCCACAGTCTGAAAATTCACTCACAGAAGATAAGAGTTCCAAAAGGCAGGGGGGGGGGCGGGGATTGCAACTTAGCCCAAACTAGAGATCATTTTTACTATTTCCATAATGAAATGTAGCAACACAAGTTGCCAAAAGCCTGCTTCATAGCTTATCAAGTATTCCAAAAGCCTGCCATGAGCTGAGTGCTAGATACTTTCATTCATATTCTTCAGTCTTTTTCAAACACACAGTGATAGAAGGGGATGGGGCCCTGGGGATTTATGAGTGGCATTAGTGGTCTTCTAAGATATTCCAAAAAAATGTTCTTGCCTATGCTTTCCCATGAGAACAGAAGGAGAGGGTATCTTCTATGAGCAAGGAAGTAGACATCATAAACAAAGACAAATAGTTTCTTCATTGTAGACTTTCCAAGGAAGACTGGAAGTCACACATTTGTGTTGTTTATAAGTCACCCAGTCTTTAGCATTTTGTTATATCATCCTAACCAGACAATAACATATCTTTGTAACATATAATTGAATATTTGTATTCTACAGATGACAGATTGTAAAGTTTCAGGTAACTTATTAAGGGATACATTGCAATTACTGGCAGATCTGGAATTCATACCATATCTGCCAAATTTCACATGGAAAATCTTGTGTCTAACCTAAGGGTTTACACACAATAACAACAAAGTCCAGCTTTTAATCAACTGGATTTACAAGTGAACAGAGCCAACATCATTATCTATTTAGTTATAATGATATTACAATGGTGCCATTATCCAGGAAATATATGTGTGTGTGTGTGTGTATATATATATATATATATATATATATATATATATATATATATATATAGTTGAAATTGTTATATGAAGTCATAAAATCAGAAAGTAGAAGAGAGAATGGTGGTATCAAGACCTTTCTGGTGCTTAAGCCAGATGTGTTACCTCCTGAAGAATCACTATCAAAAGGAGACAATCAAATAATAGATAATATTTATCAAATGAAATTACAATTCTGTGTGACCTTTTTAACCTGGGAAGAAAATGACATCTATATTTAGAACAATAGCCATTTTGTAAAAATTTTAAATAGTAAAGAGATCTGAATGGCACATGAGCATAAAATGTTTTAGAAAACATGAATCAGAAACAGACACAGGCAGGCATCCCACGTTGGAAGCAGAATGGTCAGAACTGGGTTCACCACAGCAAGAAGCAATGGAAAAAAGTACCTGTTTGTAGCATCTCTAATTATCAAAATGTCTAGGAGGAAAGGCTCTTTGTATCTTGTAGGGGGCTTTTCTAGATCAAGAAGTACATACAATATTATAAGCATTAATTGTAATCTCACAAAGCAGGAAATGACTTTAAAACCTGACTTCAATCATCAACTGGAATCTATACCAGATCTGCCATATTTCACAGGGGAAATCTTGAGTCTAACCTAAAAGACTACATACAATTAAACAACAAAGCTCAGCTTCTAATCCACTGAATTTACAAGTCAACAAAGCAGCAGTAGATGATGGCACATATACCATCAGTGGAGTTCCCAGCTGGCTAAAGAAGATGGCCAGATGTGTGTCACTTTTTTAGACAATTACAATGGACACTGCACTTTTGTGTTTAGTCTGAGCATTTTATTTATATTTAAAGTAATATTGGTATGTTTTTCTGTGTGTGTTAATATGTGTGTGAATGTGTGTGTGTGTGTGTGTGTGTGTGTGTGTGTGCAATTTGCAAATGTGAGGCTCAGAGGACACCTTTCAGAAGTCAGTTCTCTACATCCTACTGTGAGTTAGAGGTTTAACTCAGGTTTGAATGCCTAATAACTTTGACCCACTCAACTATCTCGTTGGCCTAAAACTTTTTGTTTCTAGATTTAAATAGAATTATTCAGATCTTTATTTGTTTTATTACCTGCTGTTGATTCCTC
This sequence comes from Mus minutoides, assembly GCA_902729485.2. Taxonomy (NCBI): domain Eukaryota; kingdom Metazoa; phylum Chordata; class Mammalia; order Rodentia; family Muridae; genus Mus; species Mus minutoides. Next base: position 3,053,883 of record LR749496.1, read on the forward strand.
TAGATTTCTCTATAAACTCTAGGCTTCCTTTAAATAAAATGAATTGGAAAAAACTTTTCCCAATTTCTTTAGAATACATTTAGGCAATATTTTATCAACATTCAACTTTGGCTTACCTTGGGAACATGTAGAAGATTCTAGCACAGCTTGCTCTTAAAATCTTTGCATAAATATTGCTTCAGAGTCTCATTTATGAACAGGACACTCTTAACTAGAAAATGAATGCACATCTACCTCTATTTACCTTAGCCTTGCAACAATGATGCTTATCATAAATGAGCCACTTCTGGGTACCAAACAAGCATGCTCCACCACTAGGACTTAAAGTTGTATACACACACACACACACACACACACACACACACACACACACATATATATATATATAAAGACACCAATGAGGTTACATGGGAAATAGATTTATATGATATAAAAGTTGGTGCTTGCAGCTTAGAAGGTAATTTTCTGAGGACCCAACATGGCTATAAAATCAGTTTCTGGAACATTACTGAGAGCTAAGATTAACAGTGACCCTGATACTTCACTATGCAGATTTTTTTTTTTTACCCATTCATGAAATACTTTGACTTCATTATAGTAATTACTAAAATCTATTTATTCCGTTCCCACTGTGATGTGGCCTTTCAGAGGCATATGTATTAAAGGCTCAACCTTTTTGACTTAGAAAGATAAATCCTCAAATATCAAGACCACAAGGTGATTCCACCAGAGGCTCTTTTATTGTTGAGAATAGTTTTTGCTATCCTAGGTTTTTTGTTATTCCAGATGAATTTGCAAATTGCCTGAACTAACCAGTACCCCCAGAGCTCATGTCTCTAGCTGCATATGTAGCAGATTACCTAGTTGTCAATCATTGGGAAGAGAGGCCCCTTGGTCTTGCACACTTTATATGCACCAGTACAAGGAAATGGCAGGGCCAAGAAGTGGGAGACGGTGGGTAGGGGAGCAGGGGGGGGGGTATAGGGGACTTTCAGGATAGCATTTGAAATGTAAATGAAGAAAATATCTAATAAATTTTTGAAAAAAAAAAAAAAACCACAAGGGCATCTTCCTACTTAAGATGAGTAAGCTTAGTTAACTTAGCTTTACAATTGTTTGTGGGTATCTTAAAGCACACGTATATCACTTCGTGCCTTCACATCTCCACCCAGAGAAACTTGGAATTTGCAGTTGTTTTCTTGAATTCTTTCCTTTCCCCCCTTTTCTCCTTTTCCTTGTCTCTCCCAATGCTTCTCCTTTTCCAGAGCCAAGGAATTCCTAAGTGAATATGTACTGTTGACATAGGCACAGTCATGTTGAGGATCAATACTCCAGATCCATGAAAATCGGCAGAGGCTTCTTGGCATGAGTCAAACACTGAATGCCAAAGCCTTCTCCTGGCTTAAGCACAAGTATTTACAAATGATTGACTACCTGACCACCATATTTAAAACCTAGCAATTGCAACTTCCTTCCATTGGTGAATATTTACAGTCTGAGACTGCTCCCCTACAGAGACCTCTAGGGAGCTGATCTAATTCCTTCTCCATTTGCTGTGTATAATGAACAATCTGAGGTCCCAGTTTCTTTGGAGGTTGTTGCCCCTCTTTCAACGTTTTTATTTTTTCATTTGGCTTGCATCTGTCAATTTTTACTATAATTCAATTCTTTATTCACTCATATCCATGTTTGTCAGGGACCTGATCCACACAAGGACATGGGCCACCCCTGACACTTCTTTGTCTATTTTATTTGGTTTCATGTTTCTGAGGTTCCACAGGGACCATGACCTCATGATTCACCAAAAAAGACAGGTGTGATTTAACAGGTCCTGATAGTAGTTTATGCTTGTCCATCTACAACAGTAGGAGCCTCTTTCCTGATTCTAAAGGTACTGTTAGTCTTTCTAATGTCAGTTAAAGCAAGCAATTGTAAAACCATGAGTGTATATGCAACATCCTACAGCAAATCATGAAAATTATCCAGTGAATGATTATAAGCCAATCAATCACATTGCTAGATGGCAATACACATTGTGTGACCCCCTCCCCCTTTTTATACAATCTGTCTTATGCAACAGGTGTTGAAGAAATATTTGAGAATGATCCATGACCCAAAAAGAAATTACAGCAATGGTTCATACGCACATCTCTGGTGTAGTAAAGACAAGCGATAAAAAGAAAAGGAGAGTAATCCTAGAGAACATACAGAGTTAACAAGGAGTAATGACAGAGCATTAGCTAGACAGGGGACATTCTGGGATGTGGCTCACAGTGCATCCATTATGAAACCGTGCAGAGAAGGAGCTAAATATAAGTGACCTTGAAAATCTTCAGTGACTAGAGAGGAAGGAGTACTACCAGACATCTGTTTATCAGACCACATGATCAACATTTGGTATGCATTAACTTGGAAGTCTTGATTTAGAACTGATTAGAATTTACATTCCTTCAATATTCAATAACAACATAATAAAAACAAGTATATAAATGCACTATTACTTGTCTGAGAGTTGTTTAAGGAAGACATTAAATAATTACATTAGTGTGACTTAAATGCAGTTTATCACTCTTGTTATTGATGAACCTATGGATTGAGTGTTGAATACTAACGGCAAATAACCTGAAATTGCAACCGTCATCTCTGATTCAACCAACACCCCTTGCCAGGAACCATAGGTGAACACAATACAATAACATATACTTGGAGGGCTCTAGACTGTATTTATACTTTGCTTAGATGATGATTGAAAGAGAGGGGTTTGGGAACAGGAAATCTGAAAGAAACAACTCTGGTGGCCCCTTGGTCCACTGCCAAAGCCACTCCCCTTCTGTTTGTCAGAGACAGTGGGTTCCACATTCCTTTCCACTCTGTCTGTGCTCTCCATTAGAGATTTCAACAGTTGCTAGAGAAAGCCAAAGACTCACGTAGTGATCTTTACACTAATTGGACTGTAATATATAGCCCTGGTCAAGCACAACTTTCCCAGCCATCCTCTCTGTAGACAGCAATCAAGTCATTTACAGAAGATGCATTGGCTCTCGGGACCCTAGAGTAACCTTATGCTGCACTGACCTTTTAGCAGAGAACACAATTAATTTTGATACTGAAGGGCAATTAAGTGTGGTTAAAATGAGGATAATTTGGAACACCGAATGTCAGAGATTATAGAGAAAACATTTTTGCCTCGAATATTTTCAGAAGCCAACAAGTATACCCATCTCTTGTTATTTCATGTCTGGTTGCCAAATCCCATTCCATTTTAGCAAATGTGGACTGAAATGAACGGCTATGTTAGCCATGTTGCTATTCTGAAAGATTGCTTACATCAACTATTTAACCAGCTGTAGTTCTGAAAACACAAGTTGTGTCTGGATACCTGTAATGCATTTGGAGAAACACCTACACAGACTTTTAAAAACACATGTGCCCCACTGTAAGTAAGACACCATGTGTTACAACTTGCTCAAGCTAATTTCAGCTCAGTGGAATACTTCCCAGAAAAACAAAAGTGTTTCTGCTTAAACACAGTAAGTACATATGAAGAGAAGGAGGAAGATGATGATGTTGCATGCCGTTGAGAGAGAAAGGATGGTGTGGCATCATGGTCAGTCAGAGGATAAAAGGAGAGAAATGGAAAAAGGCTGACTAGAGATTTGGGAAACCCTATTCAAGTATTGAAAAGCCATTTCTAAGAATATTCCTAAGAGGCAATTATCCTGTGGTTTTACTGAGTTTATTGGCTACATGCATTTTTTTTTTCAGTGAACTCTGTGGGGTTTATCCTGTCAACGTATAGATTGTAGGTAATTTTATTAAATTGATTCTAATATTTTCTGAATACATGTGTAGCAAATATCATTCTGAAGACTGCATAGTTATTGGTTATATCCCCCTATGATTAGGATGTAGGTGGGTACTGGTGAACACACACCTTGATGTCATCAATAAGAACTGGATATTGCATATATTACAACCATATAATTTCCATGCATTGCATTCTCTTCAGTAATGTCTTAAATAGTAGCTGGTTCTTGACAAGTGCTTATTATTTTCCCCCAACTCTTCTATCTTTGGGGTTGAAGAGGAGGCTCAATGAGTAAAGTGTTTGGTGTGCAAAAATGAAGATCTATGTTTGGATCCCTGGACTCGGATAAAACCCAGGTATGGTCACTTGCACTTTTAAAAACTACAGACTGGAGCAAAGACAGGTGGGTCACTGGGGATAACAGGCAGCTGGTCTAGTAAGCTCTAGATTTATTAAGCAATTCAGTATTAGAAAACAAGGTGAAAAATGATAGAAGAGGAAGGGGAAAGGGGGCAGAGGGGAGGGGGTGATTTGTTAAATTCCTCATACCAGTGAGTATCCTGATGCTTGATGAAGGGCTTCGTTGAACATGCCTCCGATGCTTTGGTAAATAGTCTATCACTCCTACTCTTCCTGCTATGCTCAGGCGAAGCCTCAAAGGCAGCAGTACATAAAATAGCACAGGAAAACAAGCAGGAGGAAACAAAGGGAAAAAAGGAAAGAAGGAAGGAAGACAGGCTGTCACACAGGATCAGATTTGTGAATGTCATAGCAGTTAGAATAAGAATGACTCTTAGAGGGTCATATGTTTAGGTTTTTTTCCCAGTCTGTGGCAGCATTTGGAATGGATCAAGAGATGTGACCTTGTTGAATGAGGTGTGTTACCACGGGACTGGCTCTGGGATTTTAAAGACTTCTGCCATAGCTAGTATTGTCTTTGCTTTCTGCTTGAAAATCAAGATGTGAACTCTCAGCCATACCTATGCCTTACCTTTGCTCAAGCGCCATAGAGTCTAACCCTCTGAAACCATAAGCCCAAATAAATGCTTTATTTTATTGTATAAGTTCCCTTGGTCATGGTATTTTGTCAAAGCAATAGAAAATTAACTAAGACACCTACAAACATATGCATTATGGGATTTTCTGGAGGAGAGGGGCATGGTCTGAAAAGAACACAAGGAAACAACACTTGCCTATAATTCCCAATGTAGGTTACTTAGTTTCTCAGAGTACAATATGTTGCTAAGGAGGGAAGATTAAATGTGTAGTGACAGATTATGTGGGACTTTATTTTCCTATCCTGATACAAACTCAAGTTCTCTGTGAAAATTAAAGGTTTAAAAAAGATAAAACAGCCACAATTTCTGATATGTATAAAAACCCTATTAATCTGAAATATTACTGAGTGTCCTAGTTAGGGTTTAGTTAGAAAGCATCTTTATAATCATCTGGGAAAAAAAATGGAGAAAATGTATGGAACACAGATCAATATGTGCATAGAACACAAAAATCCTAGACACAGATTCTATCTTCTTCAGCCTGAGAGTATTTCAAGAAAACAATTTACAATTAACATCATACTAGTGGAAAAGTCTACATACTTTCCCCAGAGATCAAGATCTCGTCAACATTGCACTTGAGTTTCTAACCAGAGTGATTAGACAAGAAAACAAAAAGAAATCCAGACTGCAAATGAAGTGGGACTATAGGTTGGTAGATTATATTATATTTATAGAGAAACTCCAACAGAAAGGAATTACAATAAATAATTCCAGTAATATTTACAGGTCAATATAGGAAGTTCATGGACAAATATGATTTTTATTTTTTTCTCTACATATCAAAATTTTAGAAATAAATTTTATAAATACAGTGAATGGAGAAATAAAATTCTTTTTTATCAAATGGGACAACTTATCCTTAAACAAAAGGAAGATGAAAAGTCACAATACCCCCTATATAAAAGTTCTATGCACAAGAATTGCAGACCAGTGTAAATGCTTCTATTTTAGAGCCCTTAGAATAAGGCAGGAATGAATCCTCATGGCCTTGAGTTCTACTGCTTTAGAGTGACAAAAAGCCTCCACAGACAGACAGATAGACAGACAGACAGACAGACAGACACACACACACACACACACACACACACACACACACACACACACACAAAGAAAGAAAAAAAAAACAAAATCCAGGGGAACTTTCTCAACATTAAAAATGTTTAGAATTCAAAAGACAGCACTGTAATGTGGAAAAGGCAGTCTACTATGTATTAGAATATTTGACAAATTATATGTGTGATCAGTGATGAATGTTTAGATTTTCAGTACTTTACCACACAACCATAATCTAATCCAAATGTATAAGTGACAAAATATCTAAACAGACATTTTCCAGAAGTATATATGAAGGTAGTAATGCATCTCTGAAATATTAACCAGTGTTATATGATAGAGAAACATAATTTAAAAGGATAAGACAGGGGAACGCAGGGGCCAAGGGGTGGGAGTGGGTGGGTAGGGGAGCAGGGCCGGGAGGGGGGAGGATATAGGGAACTAGCTGGATAACACTTGAAATGTAAATGAAGAAAATATCTAATAAAAGTAGTAAAAAAAAAAAAAAAAAGACAACTAGACCACAACAACATTAAAAAAAAAAAAAAGAAAGAAAATATTGTTTCATAATATCAAGACAAAAGAAAAAATTATCGGCCATGAAATATCGTAAGTTAAAAGATTATAGTAAAATTAGAACATAATATTCATTGCAGGTGGAAACTTATACTGAGGATCAATTTACTGGTTTACAAAATTATTAAACTTAAAGTTATCGCATAATTCATTAGGTTCATAGGAAGAGTGTAAGAACTTACATATGGACACATTATCATTCTCCATAAACATGCATAGCAATAGTGTTTAGTGTCCCAAAATGGTAACACTCAATTCACCATTGATTTATGAGAGTGTAAACAAAGTGTTGTATGTGGAGAAAATGAAATAATATTCAAACACATAAAGGAATGGAGTTATAATACATTTTACAGTATGGGATAAACTTTTAAACATTAGGTTAGGTTGAAGAATGGAAAATTCAGATTTGGGTGTGGCCATGCACATGTAAATCTGATAACTACAGATGCTGAGTCAGGAAGGTTATAAATTTAAGGCCATCCAGGGCTGTGTAATAAGAACCTAGATTATAAAGCAAAACAACGGAGGAGGAAGAAGGGGAGGAACAGGAGAAGGGGAAGCAGAAGGAGAAAAAGCAATAGAAGGGAAGAGGAAAGAATAACCTACCAGAACCTAAAGATAATACTGAGTCCACAAATGTGAAATGTGTAGAAGAGATAAACACATAAAGATCAAACTTACATTTATGATTTCCATAGCTGAAGTGAGAAACCTAACATCTGTGGGGTTTGCAGGAAGTAATAGACAGCTCTAATTGTGCATGAACCTTGAATGGAACAAACTATTGATATGCTAGGAATATAATAACTGAACATTATCCATGAATATATTAATCTAGTAGAGACTTATGTAAATAAACACATTAGTGGAAAAAATAGAAGCAGTAATCTCTCTCATTAGATTAGATGACTGTTTATTATATTATTAGACAAATTAACAGAAAATGTTTGAAATTTATAGCTACAGGTAGACACCTTGTGCTTACTCAGATACACACATATTTGAAAGGTTTGCAAATGTACATGTGGAAAGCACACATTAGAAGTCTTGCTCTTGTTATCTCTTTTATATAAGAAAATTCCACAACAGAGGTAAAGACAGTCTCCAAAGTTCATGGAAAATTCCATAGGCATAATGATTTGAGGATAAGAAAGCGTCTTGCCTGTGAGTTTGGAATGAGAACAATCTACGTGTGACACTCTAGGTCGCTTGGATCTGTGATTAAAAGCTTCCAGGAGAAGACAGTCTGAGATTCAAAGCCTCATTCCTCACACACCAGGAGGTCTGCTGCAAGGGCTGTTTCTCATCAGAAAGCTGATGAGATTCATCACAGTACAGATTCAACAGACCACGCGCTCATCAGTCTGATTACCATCTCAGTCCACTGTTTTTGATCTTGGACTTGCTGTCACCAGAACCATTAACACAAACAGATTCATGGATTCCTATCTCTAAGTGGGTCTTGTTCATGTTCAAAAAGGATTCTTCTATTAATCTTCTATTCGGAGTAGCTTACAAGATAAAATAAATGCATCTTAATCAAGATAATAGGAAGTTGGGCTAGCTGAAAACATCCATGCTGTGGAGAGTAAGGAAGGGATATATCTTGCACATTAAAGCACTGACATTATAAGATGCAGGTGGCATGCATACAGGACTAATCCCGGTAGATTCTGGAATGGCACTTTCAGGTGAAATACACATGCACAATTCTCATAATCTCAAAAGTAACTGGTCCTTCTCCTACATGTTGCTAGTAATGTCCCAGAAACTAAATTAATGGAGGGAACGCTCCTTAGGAACTTTGGAGTTTGTGTTTGTGTTTGTGTGTGTTTGTGTTTGTGAGGGAGTGCCCTTGTTAAGATCCAACTGCAGATTTCTGACCACTATAATCATGAGAAATCAGGTATTTATTTCAGGCATCATTTTGAGGTCATTACTAGGTGAGCCATGTAGAAACTGTGCACTTAGTAAGGTGCCTAATCAGCAGAATCTTCAGTGTGTGCTCTTTCTAACATATGCAGCAGCAGCAGCACTGAGATGAACAGGGTATGTTCGGGAGAACTGGATGAGTATCATTGTCAAGTGTCCACCTCATCCGCTAGGCACTCAGTTCTGTATTCTCTTGGATCTTTTCTCTTCCACACATCCATAAGGTTCAGTATTTAGTGTTCAGAGTTTTGGAAGCCAAATGAGAAAGCCCTTGTACTCCTTAAATGACAGTGGCTAAGGTGTCACTATATGGGAAACTCTGACTGAAGGAATTTTTTGATCATTAACTTAAATCGCTTATGCCTTTTTCTATCTGAACAATGGGAGTGTTTATAAGAATGTAGTCAGTCTTAACTCTGTAAATTTTGTAGAGTTTTCCTCAGCTTGAGATCCTTGCCTCGCAATAACATCATATCACAAAGTGGAAAGAAAATGTAAAACTGTACTTGTGTTCTCTGGACAATAGGAACATATTTTATAAAATGATAAAAGCAATAGGGTGGTAAATAATTAGACCTGTAGCCTACTCGTTTGTTCATACTGTGAAATATTGGGTACTTACTGCTTATAACTGCATGCCATACTTTTTTAAGACTCAACACAAGTAGGATTGTTTAACCAGCACTAACACACACAGGTGCTATGCCTTGCAACATCTACAAGAGTTCCAGATGTGAGACTTTTAGGCTCCATTCTAAGCCTCCAGACCATCATCCTATGGGCTGTCCATTGAAAGTGGAAAGGATGATTGACTGAACATATCTAGAACTCATGTGGGCCTCTCTCAGCCAGTACATGCTTTTCAACTTAGGAAATAACTTTAAATTATTAAGAACAAAAATAAAAGATATGAAAGTGGAATTAGGACCTGTAGATAGGGGAGGGAATGTATAGTTAAAAAAGGGAAGTAAAAGAAAATGGAGTGAGGTCATGGGAATTCATTATGTTTATGTATGGAATTGTCAAAAAAAAAAAAACAATGTAATCAAGAGACATGTTTAAATAATGAACAATAGAAACAATAGATCAATTACAAATTAAAAATTAGTGATGTCCAGAAACCATCACTGCCCAGTTCACTGACTGTTTGATTCTGTCCTAGAAACCACGCTTTAGATTTCAAACACTAATTGGACCATGTTTCTCTTACCTTAAATGAGAAGTCTTTCCAGGATTCTCTGTAAGGCTGATTTACTGGACATGAATTACTTTAGTCTCTTGTTAGCACAAAAAAAGTTTTTCTTTCTTCTTCAACTGGTAGATAGTTTTGCTGGGTACACTACTCTTGATTGTCATTCATGGTCCAGTAGATCTTGATGTATATGATTCTGGGCTCTTCTGATTTTTAAAGTTTCCACTGAGAAAACAATGATTGTTCTGATGGACTTTCTTTACATGTGACTTTCGTTAGATCTCTTGCAGTTTTTGGTATTATTTCTTTGTTCTGTATACTTAGTATTAAAATTAGGATATGCATGGGAAATTTCAGTTTTCAATAATATTTTAGATGTTTTAAAATGTCTAATTCTGTGTAAGTATTATTAAAATAGCTGTCAATATTGCATCTGGCCAATGCCTTCTAAATCATACAGTATGATAAATTGTGACTTCTCTTCACAGTGACCCCATCCACCAAAGGAATCACTGTTATCAAAACCTGCAAGTGGACTTAAAGATTGGGAGGGCTTTGGGATTCTCCAGAGGATGTGGCTGAGCAGCTGTAGGCTGGATTATCTTTTTGAAAATGGCTTCTATTAACCATCCCCTTGTCAGAGAACTATGTGCCTGAGGCTCTGTTCGACTAACTTCTCTGCGTTAAGTATCTTTTTCCTCTCCCTGCTCTTATCCAGTTTCCTCTCACTACTTTCATGAGTTTCTAAAGACTTGCTTCCATTATTATTTGAGATATATTTATTTTTCCTTATTCTCTGTCCCTTCTGCACTGACACACACTTGGAGGCAGACTCTGATCTCCTGATTTCCTGGTATGCATTGGTTTCAAAACTGGCATTCTCTGTTTAAATTAATCAATTTAAATTAAACAGTTTAAATTAATCAATTTAAATTAAACAGTTTCTCCTTCTACCTAGTGAGCCTCATGATTATTATTATCTAGTTACTATGAGCTTTAAACAAATGCTTGTACATCGTAACTTATTACAATCTACTTTTTTTTTTTTTTTTCATTGCAGATGGTTGTGAGTCACCATGTGGTTGCTGGGAATTGAACTCAGGACCTCTGGAAGAGTAGTCAGTGCTCTTAACTGTCCAGCTTCTCTGGTGTTTTGGCTCTCTTTCTCTCTTTTATTCTCTCACATGCTCTCTCTACCCTCCCTCTTAATTATTTTGGATTTAAGCTGGGACCTTAGAAATGCTAGGCAAAGTTTTATAGCCAACCTGTCAGCCCCAGGTTTGTTAGTTTGGTGTTTTAAGTTACATTTGTGAAGTATGATTTGAGAAGTCATTAAGTTGCCATAACTGGCCTTGAATTTGAAGTTCCTTCTGCCTCAGTATCCCAAGAAAGCATCTTACTTTTCTGTTCCAGGTCCTGGTCAGGATATTGCCTGGTGTTTAATCATTATATCTCCTTGAAAACCTCTAGTAATGAGCATTTCTCTGAATATCCTTGATGATCATTATGTTAATGGAGTGAAATGCCCTGCTCAGGTATATGTAGAGTTCTCATTTACTGGAAATTGTTTTTTTGGTGTACTTTGCCTGAAAATACTTGAGTTGTAAAGTTGGTACTGAGCTAAACAAAAAATTCTCAACTGAGGAATACCAAATGGCTGAGAAGCACCTAAAAAAAAAAAGTTCAACATCCTTAATCATCAGGGAAATGCAAATCAAAACAACCCTGAGATTCTACCTCACACCAGTCGGAATGGCTAAGATCAAAAATTCAGGTGATAGCAGATGCTGGTGAGGATGTGGAGAAAGAGGAACACTCCTCCATTGCTGGTGGGATTGCAAGCTTGAACAACCACTCTGGAAGTCAGTCTGGCGGTTCCTCAGAAAATTAGACATAGTATTACTGGAAGAACCAGCAATACCTCTTGGGCATATACCCAGAAGATGTTCCAACTGATAATAAGGACACATGCTCCACTATGTTCATAGCAGCCTTATTTATAATAGCCAGAAGCTGGAAAGAACCCAGATGTCCCTCAACAGAGGAATAGATATAGAAAATGTACATTTACACAATGGAGTACCACTCTGCTATCAAAAACAATGAATTTATGAAATTCTTGGGCAAATGGATATATGTGGAGTATATCATCTTTAGTGAGGTAACCCAATCACAAAATAAGTCACTAGATATCTTAGAATATCCAAGATACAATTTGCAAAACACAAGAAAATCAAGAAGAAGGAAGTCCAGCGTGTGGATACTTCATTCCTCCTTAGAATGGGAACAAAAGACCCATGAAAGGAGTTACAGAGACAAAGTCTGGAGATAAGACAAAAGGATGGACTAACCAGAGACTACCCCACCCAGGGATCCATCCCATAATCAGTCACCAAACCCAGACACTATTGCATAGCACAGTAAGAGTTTGCTGAAGGGATCCTGATATAGCTGTATCACTATTCCAGTGCCTGGCAAATACAGAAATGGATGCTCACAGTCATCTATATGATGGAACACAGGGCCCCCAATGGAGAAGCTAGAGAAAGTACCCAAGGAGCTCAAGGGGTCTGCAACCCTCTAGGTGGAACAACAATATGAACTAACCAGAATCCCTAGAGCTCGTGTCTCTAGCTGCATATGTAGCAGAAGATGGCCTAGTTGGCCATCATTGGGAAGAGAGGCCCCTTAATATTGCAAACTTTATATGCCCCAATACAGAGGAATGCCATGGCCAAGACCTTAGAGTGGGTGGTTAGGGGAACAGGGTGGGGGGAGGGTATAGAGAACTTTCAAGATAGCATTTGAAATGTAAATTAAGAAAATATCTAATAAAGAAAAGTGGGAAAAAAAGAAACAGCAGAAGGCTCCTTGTCACCAGCTTTAGAGTACACAATTGCTACAGGGATAGTTCAGCTGGTAACAACTGAGGCTCACTGATCTAGAGCGTGCATATTATGTACTTGACTGAAAGTTATTGTGGAACTGTGGTTTTCTCTGTTCCTTTACATTGACTTAACCCAGGCTTTTCAGGTTGCACCTTTATTTTCTAAATTCTGTGATCAACTTAAATGCCTCTTGGACATTTTCACAGAATACTTTATTTCTCGGCTACCAGGCAGTTAATACATATGCTAGTTATGAACTCAAGAAGAAGAAAGATCAAAATGTGGACACGTCACCCCTTCCTAGAATTAAGAACAAAGCACACATTGAAAGAGTTACAGAGATCATGTGTGAAGCTGAATCCAAAGGATGGACTCAATGAATGCGGCTGCCAGGCATCCATCCCACAATCAGCCACCAAACATAGACACTATAGCATATGCCAGCAAGATAGTGCTGAAAGGGCCCGGATATAGCTGTCTCATGGGAGACTATACCAGTGCCTGGCAAACATGGAGGTGGATGCTCACAGTCAGCTATTAGATGGAACACAGGGTTCCCAAGGAAGGAGCTAGAGAAAGTACCCAAGGAGCTGA
>LR749496.1:3067089-3083951 GCA_902729485.2 Mus minutoides
CGGAGAGGGTATAGGGAACTTTCTGGATAACACTTGAAATGTAAATGAAGAAAATATCTAATAAAAGTTGGAAAAAAATTAAAACAAACATTTATTAACTAAAACTTGAGTGGTGCTTTTGATATGTTTGGACCATTGGAAGTATGACTATTAGAAGGTGTGGCCTTGTTGGAGTAGGTGTGGCCTAGTGGGAGGAATTGCACCACTGTGGGAGGTGGGCTTTGAAACTTTGCCCAGTGTGGAAGAGGCCCTCCTGCTGGCAGCCTGTAGAAGAACCATTCTCTTCCTGGTTCCATCCAGATTAAGACTGGCTGTATGCTGCCATGTTTTCTGCCATGATGATAATGATCTCAACCTCTGAAAGTTTAAGCCAGCCCCAATTAAATGTTGTCCTTTATAAGTGTTGCCTTGGTCATAGTGTCTCTTCATACCAATGGAAACTCTACTCCCAACTTCTGTTGTAGTATAGGTTTATATTTCTGTAAAGATTCTAGCCCTGTAATAGCCCAATGTGGCTGACAGATACCATGTTGGTCAACCCAGATCATATAATGATATTTTATATCATGTGAATTACTCAGGATTTCTATAGAGGAAAAGAGATATTTGCTAAAACTTTTTAACTGGTGGTGTAGAAAAGCTTCCTTTAGAAAAATCAAAATCAAACCTGAGGGGAAGGAATGATATCAGAAAAATGTATCTACAGTTTTGAAAGCCACTTGTTTCACACATGTGGTTCTCTCTGACCACCCTGGTGTGTTTTTAGAAAAGGGACCAAATATAGCGAGAACAACAATGAATATAGAGAGAGATAAAAATAACCTCAGGACACCAAAAATGAGATAAAAAATAAACTGGAAAACATTTAAGTCTAAAGCCTTGTAGGGAAATAAAATGTCTGATGCCTTACCATTTTTTTTTTTTTTTGTATTCTAAGTATTGGAGTATTTTGACTGTGGGGTTTACATAACTGTGTTGTGTATTGCATGGACGAAACATCTTTCTCTGAATATTGGGGAAATCATTCTAATGGCAGGCAGCTGTGTTTTCTATATAACCTCTGTTAGTAGCAGATGTAATATCAGGTGCATGACTTCCAAGGTGGTACACTACGATGCAAGAATCCATGGTGTGGAAGTCTGGGACAAGCATATTCTAACCACAGGAACTGGAAAAAGTAGATGAGACCATTGCTGTTTCCTTGCTGAGTTGACAAGATGAGGTTTGTATCTTTAGAGTACTGAGTGACTCTTTCTTTACTGTACCTTAACTCTATAATGAAGACAGCACTGTGGAGCTATTACTATATACTATATGCTCAACATAGGCTATCTCACCTGGCCTTTGCAAGAACTCCAGGAGACAGGTTCTACTATCATCTTCACTTTCTGAAGAAAATGAGAACTTGAGATAATAAAGTTTATAAAGGAAAAAAGTAACAGGGAGGTTTTGTAACTGCAAAATCAATATTTTGTCACTTAAGACTACAGTTTTTCCTGTATCCTAGGTAGGCATCATGTATTTAGCAAGTATCTATTCAAGTGTTTAGCAAATATCTACTCATGCAGTTTTTCCATATGCAAAATGGTTTTAATAAAAGTTATTCAAGCAGATATTAATAAAGAATATAAGGTAAGTGATGTGGTTCACCAGGAAAAAGCTTTACAGCATGTGTTGAATCTCTGGAACCCATAGGAGATGGAAAAAGCACACTCCTAAATATTATTTTCTAATATTCAGATGCGTTATCACACACACACACACACACACACACACACACACATACACACACGGACACACTATTAATACATTCAATAATAAATAAAATAAAACAGTATAATTAGGTATAGGCTTATCATGCTATTGGTAGATCACTCCTGCTTACATGAGTATGAACCAAAAGAACGTGTTTCACAAAAATGTGCATCTTAGGAAACTGTTGTATTCCTTATGCTTGTGATAGAGGGGAGAGTTTTAGATGCTAAGCAATCTATTCTACATTGTCATTCTGTAGTCACAACCCTTAATGTTTTCATGATATCCATATTCTCTGGATATCAGTGTATAAGTTATGTCTTAAATGACAAGACCTATGCTATAAGACACAACATTTGTCCTTACACTCCATTGAGAATGTAGATTGCTAACAAATCTAATTCAGAGGGTAGTTGGGAGATAAAATTTCATTACATACTCAGAGACTATGTAATGAAGAACTCTAGTTATGATGGAGACTGTAGGTTTTAGACTGTCTCTAGGCTAGTTTTTCCAATATCAGCTGACCCTTTTCCTGAGGATTTTATTTGCTTTTCATCCCAGTTATTCTTCTGGGGTTTGTAGGTTTGCACATCTAAATAAGAACCATCAATATGTCTTTTAGAGCTCTTGTATTAGAAGCCTTCCCTCTGAGGGACTATCTCTTATAGTATCAAAAAGTGCTATGCAAATTTTTCATGGAAAATAATCATTCTATAGTCCTTCCCAGTAAGGTATAAGACGCCCATGCTTTCACAGTCTATAAACAGGTTTGAGAGGTAAAGGAAGCAAGGATCAGACCAGTGTTCCCTCAAGGCATGGCATTCAGACATGGACATGCATACCTGAAAGCACATAAAGGAGAAACAGATATGGATAGTGTCCATTAGCACAGAAGAAGTAGTCTCTGAAAACAAGACTAGGTATAGAATCTGCAGTCTTCAATATCAGTCTCATAGAAGGAATCAATGTCTTGCCCCACTATAAGGCATAGTCTTTCCCTGAATACTGTACAAACTTCAGTTAAAACAATAATGATTTAAACAAAAATAAAGTACCACTCAACAAAGTAGTTCAGACTTGCAAGTCACCAAACAGAAACAAAAGCAGCAAGAAAAAAAACCTTAAAACCTGTAAAAAAAAAAAAAAGTACTAGAATTATACTATTAATTGTGGTCTCTAAATAAAATGACCTGGAAGAACTTCCAGACAAAAATTCAAAGTAGTGATTGTAACTGTGTATAACAACTCAAAGAAGATATGGATATAATCCAAGATAGCAAAAACAAATTGCTTAATGTAATGAGAAAGCCAACCCAGGATATGGAAGTAGAACTTACTAATGAGATAGAATTGTTGAAACAACTCAAATTATAATGATTCAGGGAATGAAAATTTAAAACTTTAGAGGGACTCTTACCTCACAAATATATTATATCATGTGAATAACAGTGTCAGGGGTAGAAGACAACATAATAGAATTGGTTCACTCAAGAAAATTCACTGACTTATTTAAAAAGAAAGGCAAATAGAATATAAGAGGGTTTTGGGACAACATGCAAAGACCTAATCACTGAATTCTAGAAATATGAGAGAGAGAGGGAGAGGGAGAGGGAGAGGGAGAGGGAGAGGGAGAGGGAGAGAGAGAGAGAGAGGGAGGGAGAGGGAGAGGGAGAGGGAGAGGGAGAGAGAGAGAGAGAGAGAGAGAGAGATCAGAGGAATATTTTCAGCATAGTCATAAAAGAAAACTTCTCAAACCCCAAAAAAGTGATACAGACTTTATTTTATATTAGAATGGCTGTTCCAGGGAGTTTCTTGGGACAATACAGTTGAGAATTTCTTTCTAGCTCTTTACTCTGAGGTAGTATCTGTCTTTATCACTGAGGTGGGTTTCCTGTATGCAGCAGAATGTTGGGGTCTGTTTATGTATCCAGTCTATTAGGCTTTATCTTTTTATCAGGGAATTGAGTCCATTGATATTAAGAGATATTAAGAAAAGGGGATTGTTGTTTCCTGTTATTTTTGTTGTTAGAGGTGAAATTTAAATCTTGCTTTTCCGTTGTGTTTGGGGTATCCAGTACTTGCTGTGGTGGGAGAACTGGGTTCTGATGATGCCAAGTAGCCTTGGTTTCTGTTGATAAGATTCTTGCACTAGCCTTTCGCCATCTGGTTATCTCTTGTGTTAGTTGGTCTTGCTGTTTCTTGCTGGAGCTTGTCCCTCCTGTGGGCCTGTAAGCCTGTGTGAGCACTCCTGGGAGACCAGCTCTCTCCTGTTAGCTTCTGGGTGCAGATGGCAACCAGAAGGATCCTGTCCTAGCTGCTCCACTGTTCCTGTACTCTGTGTGCTCCAGCATACATACTTAAGAGTTTTTCCAAATATCTAATAGATTAGATAAAAAAGTAAACTGCTCAAACATCATAGGGAAAACATAAAAAAAAAAAGAATAAATAAAAAGGCTAGTGAAAGCTATAAGAGGAAAAGGTCAATTTCCTTATAAAAGTATGTTTAGCAAAAATTCTGATTATTCAGTAGAATAACTAAGACTGGACTGCCTGAGAAGTTGTATATGCAATTAATAACTCCACTAGCATATCCATCAGAACTATCAATTAACATTGAAGGAGAAATAAAGTCTTTCTATGATTAAGCATATTAAAGAATTTATAGCCAGCAATCTAGTTCTACAGTAAGCATTATGAAAAATTCTTCAGATCAAATCAAAGAATATATATATATATATATATATATATATATATATATATATTCATTCATTCAAGGGACCACTAGAGATAAATCAACACTACCAAAACAGTTCTTCCAAATATGTCTAGAGAACACTACAAAATCAACAAAATGACAGGAATCAAGGTAAAACTTTCAGTAATAACTCTGAATAAAAAGACATAGACTAGAATGATGGATTTAAAAACAAGGTCTATCTTGCTTATACCTCTAAGAAACACCTGTCCTCATCAAGTTTAGATACAATATGGAGTGAAAGTATACAAAACAGCAGTTTAAGGAACAGAACTAGGAAACAAGCAGGTGTGGTTCTTTTAAATCTAACAAAGTAGACTTGAAACCAAAACCAGTCAGAAAGGATAAAGAAGGTCACTACAATAAAATAAGAGAATATTATATTTCTATACATGTACACATAAACATACAAACAAACACTCAATTTCATAAAATAAATATATATTATGATATAGAAAATTTTGACTTTGTAAAACAAGCAAGTAAAAAATATCTATAGAACATTGCAATTTAGCAATAAAGAATATGTGATATTTTTAGCAGCCTGTGGAACTTTCTCCAAATCTGACCACATATTAAAACAAAAATAAATCTTAGCCGGGCGTGGTGGCACACACCTTTAATCCCAGCACTTGGGAGGCAGAGGTAGGCAGATTTCTGAGTTTGAGGCCAGCCTGTTCTACAAAATGAGTTCCAGGACAGCCAGGGCTATACAGAGAAACCCTGTCTTGAAAAACCAAAAAAAAAAAAAAAAAAAAAAAAAAAATCTTAACAACTTCAGAAAAAATGGAAATAACTTCCTTAATTCTATTGGGTTACAATGATAACTTAATCATTGAGGAAAATATAAAGTTAAAAACAAACAAACAAGACAACAAAGAAATTTAAAAATGTTTCTAGAATGAATGTAAATGGGAACAAACAAAACAAAAAGAAAATCTTTGAGACACAATGGAAGGATTCCCAAAAGGAAAGTTTCCATTAAGTGCCTCCATCACAAACTCTGAGATGCTGAAAACTAGTGATTTAATGATAGTGATGCATATACACAACCTAGATCCAAAAGCAGTACATAGAAAAATTGTCAAAATCATGGCAGAAATCAATGAAATAAAAATAAATTAAAACAATACAAAGAATTATAAGAACATAATTTAAAAACTTGTATTGTACTAAACTGGAAAATCCCAAAGTGATTGAATTTATGAATACATACAACATTCCAAAACTAAAACACGAAGAAAAAGAACTTAAATATTAAAGAAGTGACAAGATTGTAGCAGTAATAAAAAATATGTACAGTATTAAATGTGTAGGGTTAGATGGATTTATTGCCAAAATTTAGTAGACTGTCAAAGATGGATTAACACCAATGTTACTCAAATTATTCTGTGAGTTAGAAAAGAAATGAAGGCTTTCAAAATCTTTAAGTTAAGCACTACTATATTGTTACCAAAACCAAGTAAAGGCATGTTTTTTAAAAAAGAAAAGAGAAGAGAAGAGAAGAGAAGAGAAGAGAAGAGAAGAGAAGAGAAGAGAAGAGAAGAGAAGAGAAGAGAAGAGAATATTACAGACAGAGTTCCATAAAGAACAAGATACAAAGATTTTCAATAAAATTCTGCCAAACTGAATTGAAGATCACATGAAAGAGATTATTAGTATTGATCAAGTTGGTTTCATTACAGACATGCAGGGAAGTTTCAACATATATACATCAATAAACCCATCACAAAAAAATTGACTCAGAGCTATTAATATATTTAGAAAAAGCCTTTAAGAAAAACTCAATATTCCTTCTGAATAAAACTCATAGAGAGACTAGGGATAGAATAAACAAACCTTAACATAAAACACTATACAACAACCCTATAATCAATATCATCTAGTATATATTCACTAGAGCCTAGCAATCCCACCACAGCCTTGAACACTGCAACACAGGCCTTGAATATTCCAACACAGTCGAAGTATAAGAAAAAGATCTTAAAACCAACTACATGATCAGCTTATAAGTCCTGAAGGAGGAGTTGAATAAACCTTTTAAGAAATTCAGGGGGAAAAAAAAAAGAAGAAATGGAGTCACTAATGGAGAAAGAATGAGGTATGGTAATACGGATATGATTGATACAAATGGAAAATAATATTATAGATTTACTGTTATTTATGTGTGTGTATTTATGTGCGTATGTATGTGGGTACCTTGAGAGGCCAGAAGAGCGGTCTATCTTCTCTGGAGTTGAAGTAGTGAGAGTTACAGGAAACTATGAGCTGTCTGACAAGACTGTTAGAAACAAATTTCAAGCCCTCGAAGAGCAGCAAGCATTTCTGCTACCTCGCCAATGACCCCCATCCTCAAATATTCTTTTAAGGACGATAGTGATCGTTGTACTTGGTTACTTTGTATTTAACAGTGTTTGGGGCCAGACCTGTTTTGAATTTTTCAAGTATTTGCATACACACAACAAGCTCTCATGTATATAAAGCCCATTTTTTAAACATGAACTATTTCTGTTTTATATATAATCTATACATATATCCTGATGCCATTTTATACAATATTTTCGCATGTTATATTCTTATGACAAATCATTAAAGATGGAGATTTTACCACTGATAAAAAAAATAATATTGTTGGAAAAGCTTGAGGTTTAGGGAACATTTTGTATTCGGGAATCTTTAAGATATTCTACCTGTAAGATGTTTCTGAATGAGCCAGGCGTGGTGGCGCACGCCTTTAATCCCAGCACTCAGGAGGCAGACACAGGCAGATTTCTGAGTTTGAGGCCAGCCTGGTCTACAAAGTTAGTTCCAGGATAGCCAAGGCTATACAGAGAAACCCTGTCTCGAAAAACAAAACAAACAAACAAAAAAAAATGTTTCTGGATGAAAATGGTATGAATATTTCCAGATTTTCACTGTGCAGTGATGGATTCTTTCTAATGAATTGCTGTAACTTCTCACTAAATTCAGCTGATGAATGGCTGCTTTTCTAAATCCACTGCAGTGTTTTGTGTTTTGTTTTGTTTTGTTTTTTTCCCTCTAATGGAAATGGCTGTTAACTTCTCTTATGTTTCTTTCCACTTAACTTGTGGAAAATGGCTTTGCATCCAGTTGAGAATGCTTTAGTGTGTTTCTTTGTTATCTGTTCTTCCTCCTCTTTGAAGTGCACCAAGGTTTTTTGCCTTCTTTTTATTACGAGAGAACTATATTTTTCTATGTTTTAGTTTCTTAGACCTCTGATAAAAACAGATTCCCCAGACACTTCTGATCTTACCATAGAGAGTGATTTCTCACTAGCGGAACAAGGAAGGAAATGAAGAGTCAGAACCCCCATGTTCCTGTCTCCAGCAGGCTTGGGTTTCCATCCTCACGTGCCTCAGCATGTCTCTTCTTATGAGTTTAGTCATTGCTTCTGCTTTATAGATTTGTACAAAGCTTCTGCATGGTGTATGGGAAACCACTTGCTGGTGTTAGGTTTGCACAGTGGGTAGTTTTCATAGCTGTTTCTTTTGAGAAGCACATCCCTGGGAAATCCCTGCAAGGCATGTAAGACACAAGCCGTGGTAGCAACTGCCAGGATACGCTGGAGGTTCCCAGGGTTGGCATTATTGCTCGTAAGGATTGATTTCTGTTCTGTTAGCCAGTGTAACAGCAGACTGCAGTGGGCTCGGAGATTTCACACACAAAAGGGATGTGGCAAGAACAGAAGGCAGGATCCCAAAGAAAACGTGAACTGGAACACCATGATGCAAATGAAACACATGGACTGATCTAGTGTGAGAATTCTTTATACAGACTAAGGGACACGGAGCCCCAGGGCTAATATCTACATTGTTAACAAGAAATAGATTATTGCTCACATATCCAGAGAGTTGAGGCAAAATTATGGCAATTTGCTTGTGCCTATTAAAACCAGAAACTGCTTCTTTTCCTCAATTCTTATGGCATTTTGCATGACTGATAGCTGGGCATGTGTTTTGAGGAATTCAATGGTACAATGGACAGAGTCCCAAGCTGGGATACTCACAGATTTGTTGCTGACCAGCTGTACAACTGGGAATGATTATTACCTGACTTGAGTCACTTTGTTGGAAATGACAGTGTTCCACACTGAGTCTCTGGCATCCTTCTTTAGTTTTAAATCTGCCCTGCTAGTGCTATAGGTGTAGTTTAGTATTGATCATACCTTGAGCATGAGTGGGGCCTGAAGTGATTGTGTGGCTTGTCACCGGTTGGGGACAGTTTTGTCTTTATCTTATTTTTAAAAATACTATATTATTAGACATTTCCTAAATAATCATTGAAAAGAATTGGCCTGTACCAACTAAAACTGGCAGATATGAAAAGGGGAACAGGTTAATAGCAGTTGTACAATAATTACATGGCTGTTATCAATAGCAACAATAGGCCCTGCTACAGAGATATAACCTGTTGAAAAGCACAGTAAGCCACTTCTGAGAGATCACCAAAGATTTATTCTCACTGTAACCTACCTATCAGTTCTTTATTATTTTCTTTTGCTCTGAAACTTATGAAAGGTCAGGAGGGCCAGTGAGTTGGCTTGATTAGTACAGCCACTTGTAACAAAGTCTGAAGATCTGAGTTTAATTCCCAAGCTCCAATGGATGAAAGGCAAAATTGATTTCTAGGATACTGAGCTGTTGAAACACTTAAAAAAAAAAGAGAGAAACCATGGCATCTCTGTCAATTAGAAAACATTGACATGGCCATATTTTTATAGGATCAGTTTATGCTGGCATTTGAATCTATACAGATTCAATGCCATCTTTATCAGTGTTGTGTAGTATATAGCTACTTCCTCTTAACCGAATCATTCCTTCCTGGTGGTAGACTTAGGAAATCTAGGACATAAATAAATTTTACAAGGCTCAAGAAGCTTACAAGGTTCATAAAGCCCTTTACCGTGGATATAAACTGTTATGCAGTTATTGAAGACTCTTTCTGATAGATCCTGAATGCATGTCAGGCAGTGTGCTCTAGAGGACAGCTTTCATGGGTTTCCATCCATTCTGAGATGAGCTTTTCAGAGACAATGCTATCATTGAGTTATTCGTTCTCTCATTCATGCTCCTCTATGCTTTAGGAAGTTAGATATGAGCAGAAGGAATTGTTTCTTTGGCCAGTCAGTGTTGCCCTACATAGGATATGTTTGTTTGTTTGTTTGTGTTTTTGCCCTAAATAGGATGAATATAGGTCTGTTGATTTTTCCTCAGGAAGGAAAAGTTACACAGCATAATTGGCAATGAATAGAAACTAGCAGAACAAAGGTGAGTTGTGGAAGAATGGATGTATGGTCTCTGTGGTGAGTGATAATACATGTAGCTGTAGCCTAAACTTTTGAGAGTGAGGAATGTGTGTGGGCCATCCTGATATGGCTACTTTTCCCCATGAGGTTGTTGACTTTCTTGCTGAAGTGGTGGTTATATGCTCTTTGTGGTGGAGGATAAAATATGTAAAGAAGGCTAAGTCTTCTGAGAATGGAGCATCTTGGCTGTGGTGGGGAGGAAACAGGCTTGGCCATTTATTCTACATGGTATGGAGTAGCTTGTCTCCCTGATAAATGGGGTCTGGTGAGTATACTGATAGTTTCAAAATAGATTATGGGAAAATTGTCCCAAACAGCCCTGCTCAGTTACAGTGTATACTACACATGTGCCAAAGAAGATAGAACCACTGGTGTAACTATGGCACAATTGTCATGGATGCAACCAACTATTTTCTGATTGGATTGAAGGCCCACTCTATAGGACCAAGGCCATGGCTGGTATTATAAACCACTGTAAAAGCCCATGGTTGGAGAGTGCATGCTCCCAGTGGAGAATGAGCTCATTATTTCATTAAGTGAATTTTGAACTCCCTTATAAACATTTATTCTTATGGCCATACATTTACAGCTATCCAAACACCTAAGAATAATTTCTGGTCGCTGTGGCATAGTTGTCTATTAGCATTCCAAAATGGAAAAAAGAAATCACATGCCTATATTGCTCCCTCCATGGCTTAAAGAACTGAGAAAGCTCCTTAGGAAATTATACACAAATGAATATAAATATTAAACCAACTTTATATAATTAGTGAATTCCAGATCAGTAGACTACTCAGAAAGTAATACTCCATGTTAAAGGTTATTCTATAAATGTTAGGATAATACAGTATAAGAATATAAATGTATGTTATTTTATCAATGTATTAAAGAGTGAACTAGTTGTCAGAATTTGCTTTTAAGTTTAAAGTGGATGTGTAATACAACTTTCTAAAAATATGTTAATGTAATATACTTTATTATGAGATATACTATTACAATAACCAAGACCTTTTCTTTTTTCTTTTTTATTCTTCTCTCATATAATATATCCCAACCAGTTTCCCCTCCTTCCAGTCTTACCAGTAACTTCTCCTCTCCCACCTTTCTTCTCCCTTGGGTCCAGTCATCCTCCATTTTCCTTCAGAAAAGAGCAGGCCTCCCGGTGATATTAACTTAATAACACATGACATGATACAATAAGACCAAGCACAAACCCTCAAGTCAAGTCTGGATAAAGAAACCCAGTAGGAAGAGCAGGGTTTCATGAACAGCCAAAAGAATCACCAACACCCCAACTCCAACTCTCAGGAGTCTCACAGAAACACCGAGCTCACAACCATGACATATATGCAGAGGGCCTAGTACAAACTCATGCAGTCTCCATGACTTCCGTTTCAATCTCTGTGAGCCAATGTGTTGTAATTAATATTGTTCTGTGGTTGCTATATGTCTTTAAATATTTATTAGGGGTTTCTACCCCACTCCAGACCACACTGTTCCTTGGTAAAAAGACACAAAACCCTTTAAATAAGGCTTTAAAACACTAGAGCTGGGCAGATATCAATCCTCTATGCTATTTTGTCTACTTCCCTATGGTGATGCCCTAGAACTTGCCATGTTTCACCTAGGCTGCTTCTACTCAATTAGACTTTCCTCATGGCCTTTCATGATTCACCTACCCCATGGCACCTTCCTTCCTTCTTCCTCTTTGTCTCTACCTGAGACCCCCAAGCCTGGAAACCAAAGCTCCATCTACTTCTCTTCTGCCCAGAGAAAAGCATTCTAGCCTTTTTCTTCAGCAATCAGGGATAACGTGGGGGTGGGGGGCAAGGTTTACACAGCAAAAGTTAAACAAATGCACAGGTGAATTCACTTGTCTTGGGGCCATCAGGTCTTGGGATACAGTATTTAGCATATGCATACATAGCAACACTAGATCAACCCTCTACAGCCATGTGATACCTCCTTAGTTGATCTGGTGGCCCATGTACTCTCATTGTCCTCAAACTCTCTGACTCGCACAGTTCATCCTCTCCTTCTTTCTCAGTGTTCCCAAAGCCTTAAGGGGAGGAACCTGAAGGAGATCTCCAATTTGGCCATTTTCTCTGCCTAATGTTTGACTGTGGGTCTCTGCATCTGTTTTTGTTTGTTGGTTTTGTTTGTTTAAATAAAAATTTGACATGTACAAAAAGCTCAATTTCTTTATGGTGAAATGTTACAATAAAAGTGTTAACACATATACTTCTGTGGACAAACAGAAGCTAATGGCTTTGCACATTCGTGTGCTTATTTTGTGTGTCTATGTATTACACATGTATGTTTATCTTCATTGGGAAGAACTGTAGCTTACTTAATCTGCTGTTCTGTTTTGATTTTCTTTCCTTAGCTGAGTCATTGTGTGCAGAGCAGGTCGAGAAGCCACTGAGTTTTCTCCCACATGAAGCCTTGACACCAAATTCTCTTTCATTACATTTAAAATCCTATTTTCTTCCAAAGGAAAAAAATCTTAAAAGTTCAATAATGAAGTCCCATACAGATTTTCATAGAGTATTATACAGCTATTTCAAAGAGTTTTGTGATCACAGTCTGCAGGTTTGTGCTACGGAGTTTAATAAAATATACAAAATTGTATATGTAATTTAACTTTGAAAAGTATCAAGGAGAAAATTTGAGAAGAACTACAACAGAGATTTATTTTATTCTTATGCTTCATCGGGGTTTCAAACCTCAGCTCCCCACTTATAATTGGAAAGCATATAAATAAGGCTGAAGTTGGAAGTCAACAAAATTTATATTCAACTAAAACATTTGAGTGTATTTGACAGAGCGTTATTTGACTGACCAGTATTACCAGCATGAGAGTCTTATAAAACAAATGTTAAAAGTCCCCTAGTATCGTCTTGGAAACCCATTGACACATACACACAATTATGAAGTGGGGTCATATCTCAAACTCAGCATCCTCTCAGGCTACCTAAGTAGCTAGTCACCACACCAGCCCTGAGACCTCCTAATAGCAAGAGGCTGAACTAGGATCAACTCCAAGTTTCTTCACATAAATTAGTCATTACTCCAAAGTTTGGACATGTCAAAATTAAGGGTTGGTGCTGGAGAGTGGTGGTGCTGGACTGTGGTGGTGCATGCCTGTGATCACAGCACTTGGGAAGCAGAGGCAGGCAGAACTCTGAGTTGGAAGCCAGTCTGGTCTACAGAATGAATTCCAGGACAGCCAGCAACACACAGGCATACAGTTACCTTGACTCTAAAAACCACCACCACCTCCACCACCACCACCCACGACCCACCACCACCACCCATGACCCACTACCCACCACCAACAACAACAACATAAAAGGGAGGTGACTTTTATACTTTTATGTCTTTTCCAAATTCTCTCTAATGAGTATAAATTATTTCAGATATTAGAAGGAAATCTTTGTAGATTCTGTTGGTGTCCTTGTTTTATTTCACTTTAGGAAGAAAACAAAAACTTAAGGGTGAACCCCAAGAAGGAGATTGAGGACGGGAAAAGAGGTACTGATGTAGGAAAGCTGTAAGAGAACTTAGCTTCTGATGTCAGAGAATTCACCGGTACTTCAGAGGAGTGTAGTATAATGTTTCCCTCTGCACCCTTAAGGTCCTCTCACTTGGATTCCTTCATGCTACTCTCAGAGTTGAAGATGTGGCCTTCAGGCCACAGTGTGGGCAGTCTCTCAGGGCATTCTTCTGCATTTGCCTTCCCCGTGGCTGCAGGAAGAAACATTTACATGTCTGCTTGGTTTGCTAACTCAAATGCCCAAGGTACCCTTTGTGACTTCAAATGAGGCCTGTGGCAAGGTCCACCGGAACTAGACAGAAGTCCAGATATTTCCCTCTCCCTCCCCAGTGTGCCATGTAGTTCATGCCACCTCATTATTATCCTGGATGAATGCTTCTACGATGTGCCACAAGCAAGGGACAACTTTCAACACTTACAGGAAAAAAAAAAAAGTACCACAAATGTCACTAAGCCTTCAGTATCTTTTCCCTTTTTCTGATTTACCTCCCCTCTCCTTTTCTCTGTCTCTCTCCCACTTTATGCTTCCCCCCCCCCCATTTTTTTAGCTAACCCCTGCCACCCAACTTCTCTGCTAGCTGTTGACCACTGGCGGTGCTCTGAGTGAAGGACTGCTCCTCTGACCTGGAGCCAGCACTGCTTATGACATCTCACAAAGTCTAATTTCTGCCCCTGTACTGCTCATGTTTAGAGAGCCCTCCTTTCTGAAGGAAAAACTTTACCTTTGATGTGTTATTCCATTAGTTCTGACACTTAAAAAGTACTAATAAATCAAAGGCTTTTGTGCTCCCATTAATCTACTCCTGCACTTTCAAAGCACCCTCTCAATTATTTTGAGAAGCAAAGGCTCTCTGTTTAAAGACCCTGACTAACAGGCCTTGTCCCCATACCACGTCAAGCGGGGCACTCCAGAACGCCTGGCCTTGTTAGAGCTGTTTCTACCTGCTATATGACTCTAAGGCCCCATTTGTAATCACCATAAACCGGAAGAAAGAGTCATAAGGCTACCATCAGCCCTGCAGAGATGGTAGAGCAGAGGAGTCTAATTATGGAAATTAAGGTCTGGAAGAGGCATGGGTTGCAAGAGAACGATGTGCAGGCACCTTGAGAGTCATCGTGCAAGTATCTTTGGGTTGGAAGAACAGAAGCGCATTCACATTAATTAGCCTGCTATACCAGAAGAGAGTAATTTAAATGTAAAAGATAATCTTGCTGCCCTTTTGATGGGGCAAAGTAGTCCTAGAGTTAAAGATCTGATTCCATGTGGGAGAAGGTGGGGCATGTGCTCAGACATTAAGAGCAACAAGGGAAGTTGGAAGAACATGACAGGATATACATGTTTGAATGGGAAATCTGATGTACACCACTCTTCTTCCAATCTCCACCATCAGTTTTCTTATTGAAAAAGTAGTGAAATGATTTTCATTTTAATGAGATACCAGGAGGATTTAACATAAGAATTGATAGTGCCTGGGACTGATGAGAAAAGTTGCAGGAACATTATTTCAGAAAGAGCCAAGTGCGAGCCACATCTAGACACATGGACACAGGTATTCTCTTACCAAGTGTTTTTCAACTTTTCCTTGCCATTTAGCCAACTCTGTGGACTGCTATTAAAAGCTTCCCAGCACAATAGCATCGGACCATCAACAAAGGAAAAGCACACACTTCAGAGACAGCCATTGAGACAGATGGGCCGCCCACCCCCGTCCCCTGACCTCAAGAATCAGCTCAGTCACTTGTCCCCTCTTCATTTCCCCTTCCTGTGTCCACAGTGAGGGGAAGTTGGTTACAACCTTTTGCAGATAATGTGACACTGGGGCACACAAGAGCGGAAGGGAGAAAAGTATTTCAACAAAAGCCTAGAGCCTGGGTTGAGGTAAATTCAGGAAAGAGGGAGAGGAAACGGCAGCTTGCCAGGGACTAAAAGAAGAAAGTTCTGACCACAGCCCACTAGCAACATGCTAGGTCACTTATAATAAGGGTAAAAAAAAACCCTTCAACTCAAAATGAAAGCTTCACAGACACAAAGAAGTTTATCATGGCAACCTTTGAAAGCAGTTAAGGAATCAACTTGCCTTTCTAAAGGAAGCCCTCAGACAAAAGAGAATACCTCTGCAGCCTGGGCGGAGGTCCACTAACAGTTGTTGCTATGTCATAGCTGTAACTTTGCTACTGTTATGAATCATAATGTAAATATCTATTTTCTGATGACCTTAGACAACCCCTGTGAAAGGGTCATTCAACACTCAACATAATCACAACCCACAGGTTGAGAACCACTCCTTTAGACAATGTCCTGACTTCTCCTCTAGCACCTGAAGGGCCAGCTTCTTAATAATGAATTGTTTTTGGCAAGAAGTACCAAACATACTATAAATCAGCATGAATCATTCTTGGATAATGTGCTAGAGGAAGGAAGATCTGTCCTTTCAGTCATTTCCCTTTTTTTATTATGGTAAATAAGTAAATATTTTGTACTTTGTCATAGTGAACAATAGACTATCCTCTCTTGCTGATAGTAAGGAGAATCACTGGCCACTTGTCAACTGTTCGCAGACCTGCCACATGACATTATTTTGAGAAAGTTGCAGGTGGCATTTCTGGTGACTTCAAGCCTCCTAGCTTACAGGTGGAAACTCACACCTGGAACCACAGGTGGTCAGGTTCACCAAATATTTGTGGGGTTTTTTTGTTTGTTTTTGTTTTTTTTTTGTTTTTCAAGACAGGGTTTCTCTGTATAGCCCTGGCTGTCCTGGAACTCACTCTGTAGACCAGGCTGGCCTCAAACTCAGAAATCCGCCTGCCTCTGCCTCCCAGGTGTTGGGATTAAAGGCGTGCACCACCTCACCACCGCCTGGCGAGGTTATTCTTTGTTTTCTGTGGCCTATCCAAATTCATCAAATGTGAATTTCAAAGCCACATCCCCAGTTTATCACTGGGGCTGAGGCAAGAGGATCATGTATTTGAAGTCTTCAAGATGCCAGTAGACACTAACCTGTACTATAGGGAGACTCTATCACAAAAGAAAAGAAATATGAGGAAAGAAGGAAGGAAGGGAGGGAGGGAGGGAGGGAGGGAGGGAGGGAGGAAAGAAGGAAGGAAAGCAAATTTCATACCAGCCAATATCAATGCCACAATATCAATAATTCAATACATTCTTTCAATTATATTTGAAAGTTTGGTAAATAAGTGACTAAATAAACAAATGCCTAAATATTAATCACCATGTCTGGGTAAATGGTACATAAACTGTTTTATGTATATGGGCCTGAATTAGTCTTCATTTAAGCTTTATGGTAAGAAATGCCGGGTAGTTATTGTTATATTAATTTATGAATGAGACAAGTGTTTATCCACAAGTTTCCCTCTCTAGTCGGTGACGTGGATGGTTAGTATTGGCGCATGAGCATTTGTGCCGCCCTAAAGCCTGGGTTCAAACTGGCCTGCCTTGCATGCCACAACCT
>LR749496.1:3084051-3091551 GCA_902729485.2 Mus minutoides
CCCCACCCCCGCTCAGCCAGACACTCTCACGATTGCTTCCCAGTACATAACCATCTTTGTACTCCATGTCATCCTACCTGATTTGGGTCTGACTCTCCTGAGTACTGGAGCAACTGGTCCACCCTGCTTTGAAGTTTGTGAAATTTTAGACGTAGAAAAAAAAAAAAAAAGACAGACGATCTTATATTTAGAAGTTGTTTGGGTTTTGTTTTGGGGTTTTTTTTGTTTGTTTGTTTACTTTGTTTTGGTTTTTGTTTTCTCTCTTTTTTTTATTCCTATCATATAAAAAAAAATTAAAATGTCTGCTTAAAACTATAAAGCAACTTGAGGCCAAACATGGTTACAGACATAAATGACTGGGTGAGACTTCTTTAGTTAATTACTTCGGATTTTGTGTTTGCTATAAAAATCTAGGTAGCATTTTTCTTCATAGTCAAGATTGCTTTTAGCTACAGAAAGCAGTGGTCAGGAGATGATTTGATGGTTAAAAGCTCCAATCTCCCTTATGTGCCCCAAACTCAAGTAGTTTAAATACAGTCTTCTTGTTTCACTCCTCATCCTGACTTTGTATTCTTCACAGCCCTGGTGCTTTTAAAGCTAAATATGTTCCCTTCTTTTATAGCTTAATATTACACACGAGTTTGACCATTCCAGCCAAGCTCATGCCACACATGACAATCTGTCTCTGTCGACCATCAGATCATTTCTCTTGGAGGGAACTGACTGGCATCCAAGCAAACTTGAGATGAAAGGAAGGGTTAAGTTTACTTCTAATATTAGGGGATGATTCGGAAATAAATGTCGAGGTTAAAAAGTCCAGATGGTAATTCAACTGTATCCTCGCTATAAACATGATTTGATTTATGGGAGCTACTAATGGTACCTCGGTTTAGATCCAGTCGGCTTTGCTTTTTCTCATTTGAGTTTTAAATTCATCAGATTCCTTAACTCCCACTATCAATCCTTCACTACAAAGAGACGCTCCTGATCAAGAATTTGGGAGTATTTTAAAATGCATAAATTGATGAATGCTAACAAGCTAAATCCATGCAAATTACTGTCTGCTGCCCTTATTTATAGCCTGGTGGACGGTTCTTTCTCAAACACTCCTCAGAGAGCTCTGACACTTTGCAGAGCCAGCGGTGAATCATCTCTTGCTTTCCCCCTCTTTTGTAAGAGATCACACATAAAATCAGTTTTCACTTTTTTTCTTTGCCTGACATAGGAATTATTAGCTTTCTTGTCTTTGCAAGAGAAAAAAAAAAAAAGAATTACAAATGTTTATCTCCTGGGGCAAATCTCAAGGAAATAACATGTTTATCACGTCAAGGGGCTGCAACTCAGAGGCAGCCCCGGGCCCACAAGCTTAACAGAATAGAAAAGAAAGGAAAAAGTGCCTACGTGATTGAACATCATTGGTAGAATAATCTTCTGCCGAGAGTCTTCCGGTATCCCTAGACTGTCTTTGTTCCCTGACCTTTGCTGATGAGGTGTCCAGGCTGAAATAATACTAATACAATTCCTTATTCCTATCTAACTATATTCATCTTGCCACGTGTGTCATGGAGAATGAATGGCTGTCAGCATTAGCTCTGTCTCTCTCTATTATGTAGCAAGATAAGTGAAGAGTTTCATGACATTGTGAACAATCCTGATTAGCACTGAAGTTGAATGTCACATTATTAAAGAGGAACATGTGACTCATGGGGTGGCCACAATAAAGAACAAACTTCCATTTGTCATATTACAGATGAACTTCCATTTGTCATATTATGTTACAGGTTTAAGCCTAACTGAGGTCTTCCATGACTGATCTATTCCTTCATCTTGATTTTGAAACCTTTAGTCATTTGTAAAGATGAAGTTACTGTTCTATACCTGGGGTCCCAAGTGATCTTTGGACATCATTGTTTCATTCTATAACAAATATAACTTTTTAAGTTGTAGGAACTTTCAAGGCTTGAAAAATATTAGCGGAGAAGACAATACATACTCTATGTTTTCAAGTGATGAGGAAATAGTTGGTTGCAATAGACCATTCCCATGTCACATGATGCTGAGGCTATCACATGAACATGGAAAAAGGATTTTTTTCTCTTGGTGGGCCTAAGGCCTTGATCCTCCAAAGCTCAGAAGAGCAGAATGGTGCATGATGACCAGAAAGAAAAGGATATAAATTTATATTTAGCACCAATAGGCTCATGGTTGGCAGATGGAAGACAATGGAGTATATAGAGTGCAGTGACTGTTTATGCGAATGGGGAAAGTAGAGAGAATTGTCAACTAGCAAGACACTGACTGAGTAGATCTTCAATGCCTTGGGTATGAATAAGGGAGGCAGACGTACAGAGGCTTCTTGGGTTGTTATCTTGGGAGCCCTGAGTAGAGCGATGACTTAGGTAGAAATGGAAAACACAGTAGAAACATCAAATTGAGAAGAGAAACCACTTTGATTGTTTGGGTGTCACATTTCAGCAGCTCCTGATGCACACATCTGGGATATGGAGGGTGGTAGGAAGTTCGATGGTGGAGTCAAACATAATGACCTAGGCTGAGTGGTGGCATTTAGTGAGCAGCTATCAAAAAGAGGGACGGACTACTTCAGAAAAATTTATGGTTGTAAAGAAGGGGAGAGAGCTGGGAGTTACAGCAAGTAGGACTCGTATTCCAATCTACAGTGTGTGTCTAAGAAGGAAGAGGAGCTGTGTGAAAGGGAATTCGCCATCACGAAAAATGAGGAGACACGGCACTGGTAGAGGGAAGTAACTGCAGAGTGGGACACATTACAAGGACATGGGGCTCAAATCAAGAATTGAAATTTGAAAAGCCAGTAAGTTTTTGGTGAGTGTCTAGAAGCAATTTGGGAGTGAAAGACAAATTTCAGAGGTAGGAAGAGTGTGGGTAGAAGGAAGGGCCAGAGGACGATGGAAGGATACTAGATGATGCTTCAAAAACAAGCTTCTATTACAGAATGATCCATATCGAGAAAAAAAATCCAACTATGAACATATACTATTGCCATACCATAAAATACCCATTACCAAGGTTGACAAACCCTTTCTTACCTGATCTACTTTGGACCTACAATATGCTCCCAAGTCCTAATGTAAAAACTCTGGTCACAAGCCTGGCACACTATTGGGAAGTTGTTATACTTTTAGGAAATGGGGTCTTTGGGGAGGTGGGGAGGGGTCCTAAATATAGATGTTGGAAGCTTGGCTATTCCTTCTTTGCTTCCAGGATTCATGAGATGAATGGCCTCCTCTGTCACACATTTCCATCATGATGTACTGTGGCTATACAGAGCCAAAGAAGAGGGGCAGGCAACTGTGGACTGAAAACAGGAGCCAAAGTTTAGATCTTTTAATGTATAGGGTCTCACATTGTTTGCATAGGGACTGAAAGTGACCATAAAATCCATGCAGAAAACATTCTAAGTTACATCCCATCAAGAAGAAGGGCCAAAATTTTGGTCCTTTATTTTCTGAATCATAGGCTATTTCTGTAATGGTTATTAGAGCTCTTTAATATATACTGGCTACGTACATAATTCACACATTTTTCCCTGAAGCATAAGGTCCTCCCTGACCTATGAAACTGGTTCCATCATTACATAGGGCCACTGCGACCGTTGTAAACAGCACCAGAAACTTAAGCTCTTCAAGCATTTCTTACAGGGGACCTAAGTGACAAGTAACCAATCATTACTTGGATGATTGGTTTCTGAAATTTCTATCTGCATTGTAAATGGAGAAGCAGTTTAAATGGTTGAATGCACAGTGCCCCAAACTTCAAATTAGTTAGATAACAGGAAGGAGAGAGAGAGAGAGAGAAAGAGAGAGACAGAGACAGAGACAGAGACAAAGACAGAAACAGAGAGAGACAGAGACAGAGACAGAGACAGAGAGATAGTGTGATGTCATCATGTTTCCAAGAGATCAAAGAGGAAGATCCTGGTTTTTCTAAGAAAATCAGAGTGGGCAGACTGTTCATATGTAGCTCTGTGATCTTCAAGCAACTTGCTGTGTAGTATAGAAACACTCAGTGCACTGGCATGTCTACCCTTTCTCCTCATTCCAAAGTTTTAACAATTGTCAGTGTAAAATACCTTCCAAATGTTTTCAGGGACAAGTACAAAAATGTATAAATGCAATGTTGTTACTATAATGATCCCTCTCTCAACCTCATCTCTAGAGAATTCTCTTCCCGATCTTCCCTCAAAAATCACGATCCTCTTAGCTTGGACGTGAAATATTTCTTCACTCATTATATATTGAGCATCTCTAGAAGCATATTAGTGCCAGGAGTGGTGGTGCATGCCTTTAATCCTAGCACTCTGGAGGCAGAGGCAGGCGGATTTCTGAGTTCGAGGCCAGCCTTGTCTACAGAGTGAGTTCCAGGACAGCCAGGGCTACACAGAGAAACCCTGTCTTGAGAAAAAAAAAAGCATATTAGTTAATGTTTGCCTAATTTATAAAATTCATATAAACTTAGTAATCTTTTGTGCCTGGCCTTATTTATCCATAGTTTCTTTGGAAGTATCATCAAGTTCTTGTGAACAATGATATTTAACTATTTCCTTGTGTGTCCAGCATTATGTAATAATAAAGTACTTATTGATGGTCATTTGGGTTAAAGTTTCTTCAAAGTAATACTCAACATTTTCTGGTCTCAGTCACTCGATGTGTATTTGAAAACATTGTGTTGGGCATGTATGGAGGAAAAGAATTAAGAAATCACAGAAAAGGAATACCTTCAATGTTGAAATGGAGAAAAATTATGAACTGTTATCAAACTGTAACAAAGTAGCTCTCTTAGCAACAGTGTAATCAGGTCCACACTGGTCCTGGCCACTGTTGTCTATTGGGTTTCAGTTTTAGGAATTTTAATGTAAATCCTCTTCTATCTCCTCCGGGTTCCCCTTCAAGTCTCTTTGTGAGTAATGATACTGTCATTATAGTGTCCTCATAAAGTAGGCTATGGAGTATCTTCTTTTTACTCATTTTTTGAAATATTAACTGTGAGTTTTTTCAAACTTCCCCTAATACAATATGGAATTTCTCTCAAAACTATCTGACCTGAAGATTGGGTGGAATAGAAACTTCAAATCATTGATTCAATTTATATAAAGGTAATAATATCATGCAACTTTTCTATTTATTGTTATATTCATTTTGTTAAATAGTAGGGTTTTTTTTCCAGGATATAACCTATGATCGTAAGATGTTATTTCCTTCTCTTAATGTATTTCTTGGTAAAATTAACCCATATAATTACAATATATGGCTATATTATAATAATTTTCCTAATAAGCTGTTTGTCAGTTCATTTTCTCTACTGTGTACTTATTTTCTGTTCAATTATATTTTTTTCTTCCCTTGAAAGGAAAAGGTCTGTTCTTACTGCCACTCATGACTTCTTATTTATGCACATGAGTATATAAAGCTGCAAGTGACCCTGTAAGGCCAGCTGTTGCCTCCCCAGTTTTTATTACCATATTTTCTATGCTCACTCAGAGTCCAATGTGGATTTATTTCTATTTTGAATTTTTTCTCTTGAGAGCTGTGTTTTTCTATTATCTTCTAAAATAGAATACGCACATTCATTTTAAATTCTGTGTTTGGTGGGTTCAGTAACTCATTCCTTAGTGATATGTGTGATACCTGACATTTCTACTATTTTCTTTATGTTTATTTTTTTTATCTCTACTAATTTTTATTTTTATAATGTTTTCTTGTGCTTTAAATATTACATATTAAAGTGGTTTATGGAAATAATATGAGGCCTAAGAGTATGCTTCCTCCTTCTTGGGCAGTTGTTTCTGCCAGACACTGGCAATGTTAGCAGTCTGGAATTCTCTTCTCTTGGCTTACTGTTTAAGAATAGAAGCTGATAGAGAAGATTCTATCTACTTGTTCGATAATATCTGCTGGATAGATACTTATCAAGCACTGGTTGTCACAAGCTGGGCACACCTCATTGGTTCAGCTGAACTGGGAGCTCCACCCCCTGTTACCTTCCACACTCTACCTACCAATTCTAGAGTTGCCTTGGGTGGTCAGGAAGACTGATGATCCCTCAACCTCTTGACTACCTTGCACCCAATGACATCATCTACCAGAGGTAAAGTGGCTCCATCCTGACTACATTCCCTGAGCCTCTGTCTTTTCTTATGTCCTAAGCCTACTTCTTTTTCAGAGTCTGTTAGTCGTGGTAGATCCTTAAAGAGGATCTAGGTCTGGCTTCACTGCTTAGCCTCACCAGCCCAAATGGCCTACCTAGCTCATTACCAAAAAGCAGAAGGCAAGCTTTCATACCTAATAGAAAGGTTTCATGCCTAATAGAAAGAAAAAATAAACCTGTAAGAGTCTCCTTGCTTTAATATATCAATTTAATCAGCCAATGGAAATTATTAGGCCTAACTTAACTGTTCTAGCTGGTCCTGAAACAATTGGATCCTTACTAAATTATACCATTACA
This sequence comes from Mus minutoides, assembly GCA_902729485.2. NCBI lineage: Eukaryota > Metazoa > Chordata > Mammalia > Rodentia > Muridae > Mus > Mus minutoides. The sequence continues at coordinate 3,090,532 of LR749496.1, forward strand.
GCATACTGCTCTGAGTGACTTTTTCCTGTTAGAAGCATATGGTGTTTTTAGTCCTAATGTTGAGTCTTTTCCACTGGACTTGTTTAAAACATGCTCATTTTCAATTTAGAGTCTGAGTTGTGCATGCATTACATTCTGAAATGCCTGGCCAGCCTCCTCGGGAGATGAAATTATGAACTGGACACTTAGATTTGCATAAATTTTCCAGGATTTATTATCTAGCAACCAGTCAGACATGATTTGAGGAAGGAAATGCACCTGCCGCACCAGACTAGAAATCAGAGGCCTTCCTTTCCCATGGGGAGTGCTATCATAAAGCAAAAGGAGAAAAGTTTGGGGATTCTTGCTTGAGAAGAGTGAACTCTAATAAGCATTATGAAACTATACAAATGGTCCTTCTCTTTATAGTGACAGCTCACAAGATTCTGAGCCTAGACATTTCCCAGGACGATGGATTCCTTAGACATCCATGGAGCTGGCAGAACAAAGGAGGGAAGGATATTAGTTTAAGAAGATTAGAAAAGAGATCCTTCCTGTTTTTACTTCTAGACTTTGAATTTCTAGTTATGGGGACCACTTCTAAATCTCTGTGTGTGTCTGTGTTTCCGTCTCTGTATCTCTCTGTCTCTGTGTACGTATATGTGTATACACGCATGTGCATACACCAGTGTGTGCCTCTCTATGTGCAGGTGCGTATGTGGGAGCACAGGAATGTCATGTTCACATGGAGGCCAGAAGTCAACTTCAGTATCAGTTGTCAGGCACAATCTACTTTGTTTTCTGAGACAGCTAGGCTGGCTAGCCAAAGAACCCTGGGTATCTTCCACATCCACTTCCCCAGTCTGGGGATTACAAGTGCATGCCACCATGCCTAGCCTTCTTATGTGCATTCTGGAGGATTTGATTGTTCATGTTTCCATAGTTTTAAGTCAAATACTTTACCAGCTCCACTACATCCCTAGACTTTTGTTTTGTTTTGTTTTGAATGCTTTCTTTCTTTTGAAAATCCTATAATATTTG
>LR749496.1:3094051-3199051 GCA_902729485.2 Mus minutoides
TATTGAAATTATGTCTCTGCCTTCAAGATTATAGCTTAGTAGTAATAACTAGGGCAAAAGATTCATAGTCTTGAGCTGAAACCTAGAGTTCCGTCTGAGAGAGCATAGAGAACACAGCACCACCAAGTTTTAAGCATGTGGCATACCCACAACCCTCCCTTGGAGCCAGGTTGGAAGCTATGGGATCAGTGGGAGCTTGTTTAAATGTCTGTGCCTTCTGGGTCTCTGCCAGTCCCAGCCTTTCCTCACCAGGAGAGGTGGAACCCAGAGAGATCAGAAGCCAAAAAGGTGGGGACCATTTGATGCAAGTGACTCCAAGCAATAGAGATTGGAAGCTCAAGTCTACTTTGGTGTTTGCTCAACAACCTTGGGCCGCTTGTTGGCAGAGGTTTCCAGTGAAACCTTCAGAGAAGCCTGACCATGCAAAGGAAATGGTGTACTTAAGAGGTAAATATAAAGGTTTTAATTCTTCTGTAAAGTAAGTATTTAATGCTGATAAAGAATATGTGATATAAAATTATAGGACCTAGGACATGAAATTTTTGTTTTAGAAAGGTCTTCTCTTTTGAAGATCCACACTGACACACATAGATAGGTGTTCTATACATAATTACTTATTTTGTACACAGAAATTTAAAAATAGAATATGTTGAACATATCACATTTAAAAATATATGCATTTATAAATTGAACTTATATATTGATACCAAATAGTAAAAGAAAAAAAGAAGAAAGAGCATAGTTATTTGGGGATTGGTTTAAATGGAATACCCTTTCCCTAAACTAAAGTGTCTATCACACTGTTTTTCTTGTGGGGTAGTGACATTTTTTTTCCAGAGATACACTGGATATATGTAGGTTTTCTAAGAAAAACTGATAGAATAAGCCCACAGCATCCTTAACTGAAAGGGGAAATCTCTCCACGTTGCCAGCATCTAGGAAGGTCTTCCGTTTTCCCCACTCTGAGTGCTCCGTTTTCAGCACCTACGACAATGTGGGTTGATGTTGGCCACAATATTACCCATAGTATCACAAGGAGAGCATAAAGTGCCATATTGGACTACCATATGGCTACTAACCTCCGACGTTGGTAGCAACTATCAATGTAGAAATTTGAGAGCAGAATGAGCCTCGGGATAGAACCAGATCTCACTCAAGCATGCTATATAATTGGCTGTAGTGAGAAACTTAAAAAAAAAAAAAGTCTCAGAACCAGATGGATTTGAAGTGTTCCATTATTCATAAACAGTTTTTTTTTCTTTTTGCAACTGTACTTCTTTCCATTCCCAAATTTTCTGCCACAGAAAATTGCTGAGGAAGGTGTGAAGGGGAGGTGGGGAGTGGGGGGGTTCCTTGCCTGCCATCCTAGAAGGTAGCCTGCCACCACAGCATCTGAGGAGCCAGAGGCAATGGCTGGGGCAGTTGGTTTGGGGACCAGGCATGCCTATTTGTGCTGTTTGTAAATATGTTTGTGAGTGGGGCTATTCAGAGAGAAGCAGGAGAGACATGTCTTAAATATGGCCACAGGTAAGCTCAGGCCTTCCGAGCTGTGCCATTGTGGGATCTCTTGTCTCCATACCTTAAAATGCTTTCTATACATCATCTCCTACCTGTCCTATGGCCCCAACCCACACATGGCGAAAAGAGAGGACATTTATTGGAGGTGGGAACCTTTCTCTTTGGATAAGACAACAAAGGAAGGTATCCTCGATATTAAATTGAAGCCATGGATGGTAAGAAAAGCTTGCCAGAGTAGTGACTTTGAATGTGGTAATCAACACAAAACATGGAATGGCAGAGAGGGGAGCACTTTTCAAAAGGAGTGTTTGTGCTGTAAAGGGATGAGAAGGGAAGCATTCCATGCTACCAGGAGAGTCAGACTATGGCAGGAAGGATAATATTTCATGAGACCCTATCCTTCCTAGAATCTAGTTTCTATCTATCCTAGTATGTTGAAAACACTTCTATGTAGGCATTAGTGTAATTAATATTTAAGGGTACTTTGTTCTGTGTGATTCATGTGGAGATTTAACAATAGATTGGACTACTGGAACTATACAATAAGCATGAAAGATCAATCCTTTCTTTGTTTTCATACCTGAAACTTTCTCATCCTAACATTCTGTTATTACTTCAAAATTTCCAGTGTTTTTAACTGGATACAAACTATAAACAAGACATTTATGAATGATGGAATTAAACTGTCACAATTATACAATCATGTACATAGGGTTGGATTACTGATGAAATTTTAGAGTTGCAAAGAGTTTTACATGTGTAGTAGCCTCAGTTATGGTAAAGCTCCTGCTCTTGGATGTTTTACATAGAAAACATAGATAGTCTATAAATGACTTTGCTAACACAACTTAAAAAAAAAAATGTTTTGCCCCCAGGAATTTGACTACCTTCTATCAGCGCCATCTCATATGCCAAAATTCTCTCTAACAGACTTCTTGACAATAGCCACTCTTCCAGAACAGCCTTCTAGGTTGAGCAATGGCCACAACCCTTCTGCCATCTTCTGAGGGATTTTCCCGAGACCTTTGCCACTCATATATTCTCTTGGTATTTACATCCAATGACATGTTTTAACTCCACCATTCAAAAGTGCTTAAAATATCTCAACCCTTTTTGGCCTGGGAGAAGTTTTAGAGACTGTCACATTCAATCTTCACTTCCTGTAACTAAGGACACATAACAACTTGCCTAGGGTCAAAACCTATCTACAAAACTGGGGCAGAAAACAATGTATGCAGTCTCTCCTCAGACAATGACAGCACCATCCTACTGTGATCTGATTTGTGACATTATCCAAGTGATTTGGTTATGATTTCCTTTCTAAATGATTTGTAAAACCTCTGGTGGTTAGGACCATTTTATATGGCTTTCTTTCCCTCTTAGCATGTGATGCTAGAAACAGATGTAAAAAAGAAAACAGTAGCTCTTTTCAGCACATTGGGTAAAGATGGAGAATGGGTTTCTTATGTGGAGGTAAAGTTCACATAAAGTAAAGTAGCCATTTTAGTGTTTACCATTCAGTGGCATTCAGCACATTTTACAACGTTCTCTAGCCCCTGCCTTATTCAGTCTCCAAATGTTTTTATTAACCCAAAGACACTCTCTGTCAATTAAGAAGTGAATCCTTGTTATCTTCTTTTCTAGCCCCAGGAAATGAGCAATCTGCTCTCTACCAGTACAAATATGTCTATTCTAGACATTCCATAAAGACAGAAGCTTCCAGAGTGTGACCTTGTATGTCTGGCTTCCTTCACATAGTTTAGTGTTTTAGACATCCAGATAGATCACAGTATGTATTACGACTTCATTTCTTTTTATAGTTAAAGAGTAACCCTCTTTATTTATATAGCACAGTTGATTTCTCCATATATCTGCTAATGGGCATTTAAGATTGTTTCTCCTTTTGCCTCTCATTAATAGTACTTCCACAAACATATGTGTACAAGATTTGAGTAAATAGCATAAGTTCTGTTGGATGTATCCCCAAGACTGGAATTACTGTTTCATATGGTACTTCTAAGTTTAGCATTCTGAAAAAGTGACCATTTTTAGCTTAATGGCTGGACAGTTTGTCACGAGACCGAAGGAAAATAAGTCTAAAATAAGTATGATTTTAATTCATGAAACAGCTCCTTGAAATTTCACTAAAAATGTTCTGTATTTTGACATTTGTGGACCTTCTCTATTTACAGCTGATATAGATGGATTCTATAGAATGAGTTTTCTCACCATGTACTCGATTTACAGATGGTGACAAGTTCATATCAGTGTCTTCCATTCTGATCTCCCAGCTAAATAGCTGTACCACTCTGCACAGAAGCAGAGTGATGTAGGTTGTTCATCACTGGCATATGCAATAAGGTTAAGGAAGATTTAAGTCTTTCTGATTTAAAGAGTAATATAGCCAACCCTCCAATTCACATTCATCATGGCACTCAAACATCTTCATCTCCGCAGCCAATTAACAGTGCTATCATCACTAATATCATACACAAGTCCTTGAGACAGTCTTCAGAGGGATTCCTGAAGATATGAGGTAAAGTGAAGGAATCTATGGAGAAATAAAACTGACATCCTTCAAAATGCACAAATAGCATGGAGAGTCGGGACATAATTGTGATATGAAAAATATCTGGCTAGAAGAGATTAGGACAGAGTTTGAATCTGGTTCAGAAAAAAGAGGTACTAATTATAACATAGAGGAGAAAGGGCCAGGCCTCTGAATATAGAAAGTGGATTTAGATACTAGTTTGTAAAAGGAGATTATGCTATAAAGTAGTAAGAGGTGAGAGTTTATGATAATGGTCTTGTGGCAATTGGTTGAAAATGATAATGGCAATCTGGTTTCTGAGAGATATAGACTCTTTTTTGGAACAAATATGATAGAAATCAAACCTCAGTTCTTCCTGTTCAGAAGGCTAGTGTGTGTGGAGATCATGCACAGTCCTATAGAAGGATCTGAAGTAAGTCAGAGCCAAAGAAACAGAAGTGAGAAGACCGAATCTTAACGATGAATGCACAAAGTCTTGGGAGGTGATGTGGTTTGGGATTTAGCAGGAGGAGATGGAAGAGTAAAGATAAACACTAGGTATCAAGGGTAGAAGACCGAATGACTTAAAACTCTTCATACAGTTAGTTCATCCAGGGCAAGAAAAAGCAGAAGAATGTGGTGTCTATTGATGAAAAACCTGTTATGTCATCTTTTCGGTACAGAACCCATGTCTAAATGAACTTTTCCAACTGGAAATTTGTTTTAATAAAATGCTATTTGACATTTGATAGTAAAGGAAGCATTGGAGGAAATGTGATCAAGTCTCCATCTTGGGGATATACAGTTTATGATGCCCTGGTCGAACTTGGATATAATCAGTGCAGTGAACTCTGTGCCTCGAAGTGGTCAAGCTCCTTACATATGTTTCCTCCTTTCCTTCATGCTCCCAATCCCATGGCTAAGCAATGATGACAGTAGCATGACAATAGCCCATAATAAACTATAGTAATAGAAATAATGGGATGGAAGCACTAACCACTAACCACTCTGTTTTTGATCAGCATATGTTGTATGCACATGATAAAATATTAGATACCCCATTCACCTAACTATTACTATGAATCAAGAATAAAATTATTCAGTAAATCATTTTGATAAGATCAACTGCAAGCAATATTTTTTTTAAAAATTGAGTTTGAGGGGTGTGGGTGGGTGGGTATTTCAAGAAACAGTTTGTCTCTATAACTGCCTTGACTGTTCTAGAACTCAATTTGTAGTCTAGCCTGTCCTTGAACTCAGAGATCCAATTGCCTCTGCCTCCCAAGTGCTGGAATTAACCTCATGAAATGCCACTCCAGGCTAACATTTGAATATTATCCACCACTTGTATATTCCACAAAAACTTGAGAACCTTTCATCTTGAAATCAGGATTTGAGATCCTGATAGTAATGTATAATTAACTTTCTCTGAAATACAAAGTATAATATCTTACCTGGATCAGGTTTATGGAATTTTTAAAAGCTGCTTCTTCAGGGTGATACTTGTGACTTTCTAGATGAAGAAAAAAATTAATGAAGACATCATTTTGCTCAATTTGACATAAAGAAGGATATTATTATTTTTAATGTGTCTAAGATGGTAGGTGCCAAGAGAGTAAGTGGTTGAAATCTCTAAGCAAAGGAGCAGAGCCATATGCATTTAGGTATTCCTCTAGTCCATGGTGCCATATTTGCAGGCAATAATATAATATTGCATAAGAAAAATGTTCATTGATTGGTTTTACCTGTTTCTGAAAACAGGTTAGAAACAATAACCCAAGAGATCCAAGTTTCCCCAATCCTAGAGATTCCTCAGTAACATGACATAAGCGAAAGAGAAACAGAAAGACAGTATGCTTAGATAATTTCTCTGTATAAAGACATATGGGGAAGACTGGTTTAATCATCAGAGTAGATACATGACTTTTTATGCCATTCCATGGGAAAACTCAAGATCATAGAAACTAAAGTTCACAATGAGGTATTCTTAACTATAGAAATATCATTTATAATATACGTTTTGGAGAATGTTTTCCAAAGAAAAGAAAACGAGGCAGAAAATACAGAAAAATAGAGTCCCAAGAAAATGACCCAAGAAAACTCATATACTTAAGCAGAGTCTGCAGTAGGGAGACACACCAAGAGAACCCAGATTCAGACTCAAACCACAAGGAAGCTTCTGAAAGGAATGGGAAAGTGCATCCTAGAAGGTACAGAGAAAGAAGCAAACATGTGAGCTCTGGCAGGAATCCTCATGGTTTCTGAAAGAGGATAGGCACGACAATGGAGAGAGAAAGGAAGACTGAAGGAAGATCTGAGACCAGCAGCTCAAGTCAAGACCCAACTCTTCTAGGGAAGCACAGGGGTGGATAAACAAGCCTTGAAGGCATGGCTGCCAACTCATGGCACTGCTCTGAGGTGCTGGCACATTCAGAACTTGTGACATCCTGGAAGAGTTGGAGCTCTGCCTTAGAAGAGACCACAGGAAACTTGGCCATCATGAGGTGAGTAGTGTTCTCTACTGCAAACTCCCAACATGATAACCTGCTCCATCACAGGCAAAAAGAGCACAATGAAACTCTCAAACTGTGGTCTGTGACTTTGGAAACAAGAGACAAAAACAAATCAAATCCTTTCGTCCTCAGAGGTTGTTCACCTCAGATGATTTTTTTCTATAGCAACAGAAATCTGAATAGCATGTCTTACACACATAGCATGGAATGAAGGCCCAAGTAAAAGACAATCTACTACTGTTCCTTCACAAATGTGCCCATTTTTGGTATTCAAGTGGTGAAAACATCCCTCCCTTAACTTCTCAATCATGATAAACTTCTACTACTTCCCCATCACCTATCATCTGCCCACACATTGATTCCATTCTTGAGTATCAAGGATTACTTCCTATCCATCAACCTCTCTTTTACTAACATAATTACAATCTGTCATTCATATGTAGAGTTTGGGTTGGGACATCATCTAATGAAGCTCTTTACATGCTTGTACTGTGAATAAGTCTCGGTGCAATACTACAAATGAGGATGACTGCTCCATTTTATCCACAGATGCCCTGGGAGGCGAGCTCCATGTTGAAGTCTAATTCTAATCTATTAATGGGTGAAGAACACACCTAACATCTTCCTGACTGTAGAACAATATTCTGTGTACTACAGTGCACTCTTAAAGGCATATTGTATTACAGTTCTTGCTGAGCAAATAAGAGCTATACTTGTTCTAATGGACACTGATATTGAGAATAAACAGAGATGATCCTCTAATGTCTGGACCCATTGGATGTTGATGGTGGGGATCTGTAATAGACATGTCTATCCATGTTACTGTTCCTCTACCAAGGTTCTGAAGTCTTCATTCAGTGAGAACAAAAGATAATGGGAACCATCCCCATCACACTGAGCTCAAAGACTTTTCATAAGTCTGATTAACACTCTTAGTTAGTTTTCTATGCATTGGCACAACCAAGAAGCTCAAAGCTGAATTAAAGTTTTGAGATTCTCATGAAGCAGAGAGATTAATGAATGATTCTAACCAAGTGTCCACCAGAAAGAAAGTTCCTCGTCCAGTTTCAACCCTCAATGGATAATTGGTCTCTTTATTTTCAGGTTTAGCCTCCTGCATCTCTTGACTCTGATCAATTTACTCTTCCTCATATTAGGCCATGTTAAAATTATAAATTTCTATTTTCCTTTAATCTAATCATCATTCAGAAATACAAAAATATATCAAAATTACATATTTTAATATTTGATAAAAAGTAATAAATTTATTATAAACATGTATACTGGTCATAACAATTTATATTTTTTACTCTAATTCTAGTGTTTTTTATATTTTTCAAGTTTTTATTTAGTCTTTTTTGCAAAAATTACATACACACTTTAAATATTTCCAGGGAAACATCTTCTGTTTCAGTTTGGGTAGTTAGCTATGCTTGGACTCTCTAACCTCTAGCTTTTATGGTCATAACACAATATCTACCAGGTTTCCTGATCTCCCTCACTCCATAGCCTCTGTGAGCAGTGGTTCTCACCCTGTTACTGTGGAAAAGAACAAAGCAAGAAAACACATGTAAAAAACTCACTTCCTTCTTATGAATTATTTTCTTTGATGAAAAATTTAGATATAGAGTTACTGGACTCGTGGAGTTTACTTTTTTAGCTTTTTAAGACAGAATCTCTCTAGCCTTGGCTGTCCTTGAAGATGTGGCAATTCTTCAGTCTTAGGCTTCTATATGCTGTGATTCCAAGCATGGACCAACATGCCAGTAGAGTGATTCTCCTTAACATCAGCATTTATATCCTTGCTAATTTTCCACTGTTATTATTTCCCCTTTAACATATATAAGCTAATAATTTCCTTAAATGTGAATTCTACAATAAAAAGCTTTGACACCAAAACAGAGCAGTTAAAAATGGACTGCGTGTTAGATGGGAAGAACTGCCTGTGGCTGTAGAATACAGTATTGGAAATAAGTAAGTAAAATCTTTACATTTACTCTAGTAGATGCACCACACAACTTTAATTACTTTGAAAAGAATTTCATACATTAAATAATATATCTGGAGTTGATAGTCATTATGGCATTTTTTTTTTATTCATCTGTCAGGATACTGTGAAGTGAAAAACATTCTTTGTGGATCCCTAAAAACTTTGGAAAACTGAAATGGCTGTGGTAAACCTTTATGCTCCATAGTGACTGTCATTTCACTATGATTGTTACAAATATTTTATATTACTTTTAGAGATTGATGATACAGTCAAAAACACACCCTTTTGAAAAAAATAGATTTTTAATTCATTGCTCTGTCGGTTTAATGCCTGTTATTCTAGTCTTGCAAATATAAGAATTCCAGTTGTCTTCTGTCTTGAGTATTTAGGTTGTTTGAAAAAAGACTGATGTCAGCCTGCTGCCCAAAGGCAGATTTCTTTCTCCTGAATCCTCACTCTATTAAAGAGTCTTTGCTTCCTAATAGCTCTCTAATTGACTGTGTTAGAGCCTTTGTTGGTTTGTTGTCTTCTAGACATGAAATGGTTCCTGACACGTCCATTCACTGGCAGCCAGAAAGAAGCAGGTCACCAGTAAGGATCAGAGAGCATCCTTTGAAGCCTCTGGATGTCTTCCACTGCAAAGTGCACATTGAGCACTATGGACCATTGTTTGCTCCTGACTCCTAACAACATCTCCAAGGAAGGATCATAAGCAAACAAAATATTAACAAGATAAAGGCAGCTCTTTCTTAAGAAGGACTGAAGAAAGTCTCAGTCCCAAATCAGGAAAAGAAATGTAGGAGAAGGATGATTCTAAAGAAGGTAAAGCCATACATATAGGAAACACACAAGACAATAGAATCAAAGGGATCTGTGCCTCCTTCTGTTATCCATGTCACAACATTTCCAGGTCTTAAGTAGTAAGCTATTTTGATCACATCTTGAGCAAAACTTAGAGGAGTTAATGGTGATAATAATGGAGAATGAGAACACTCCAGGGCCATGAGCATTTATTACAGAGTCAGGCAACATCTGTCATTGGATTGGGTTGGGAGAATATATATATATATATATATATATATATATATATATATATATATATATATATATACACTTTTGCCTAGGAGCTGTCACTTGTATTTTAAAAGAATTGGTTCCATGAAGGTTTTAGATCACCATCTCATTGATTTAGGGCAAGAATAGACATGAATCGAGATCTTAGAGCAAGCAAACCCTGAAGAGTGAGCAAGTGGATAAAAGAATTTTGGTTTTTAACTCATGGGGCAGATGATGATAGTAGTGAGGACAGGGGGTGTGACTCAGTTAATGGAGTGTTTACCTGACATTCACAGGTACACCTTCGAGGGTGCCCATGAATATTCTCACAGCCCTGCGAAGGAGAGAAGGAGAGAACAAACTAGAATGCCCATTTGAACATGCAATGGGCTTGCAGAGAACACACCCAGCGCTCTGGATTCTTATTTAAAAAGCAACAATAAGAGCAGACTGAGTTCACAGCAAGGCCCCAAGGAGAGTTACTGAGTCTCTGGCATTTTGATTCCTCTTGGAGATTTAGTTTCATTTTCTATGATTTTCTTGGGTGAGTTAAATAACATTTCACTCCTGAGTTAAAAGGGGTCAGTTTAGGTCTTGTTTCGGTGCTTTGGATCTTTCTTGCTGACCTAGAATTAGTCTATGTTTTTCCGAGTGGTGCTCCAGCCACCCAGCACACTATAAAATATGTTTTCCGCTACGATGGTATTGCTGGCAGTGCATAAAACAAATGGCTGGGTCAGAAACAGCCTGACTCCCCCTTTAAATGGATTCTTCTAGATGTATGGCACTTGGGAGAGTTCTTCCAAACTTTCTTCTGTGGAGATTTTTTTTTTTTTTTGTAATCATAATTTTAACTTCCATCTATAGAAGCTGTCTACTAATGCTGCCCAGGTGGAAGTAAGATAGGAAGATGGGAGAGGGTTGGGTTTGGAAATGGGAAGTGTGCAGAACACCCCCTGTAGTTTTGTTCAATTTTTTGTGACATAACAGTAAGCAGCACCTCCTTTGCAAAAGGATGTTTTAGAAATATCCCTCCATCTCCTTTTCTAAATAGTATCCCCTTCTCTACCTGCCATTGTTCCCCTTCTTTGTCACCAGGACGCAAATCAGGGTGGATTCTGGACACATATTTTCTAATAAAGTCACCAATGTGGTTTTTGAAATGTGTCTAACTTAATGAATCCTTGTGGTGGTCATCTGCAATTCTAAACATAATTAGTTTAAGAAGCGCCTAGGTAGTTAGCAAGATACACCTTTGGGTGTGTTTTTTCAGTGATGGTTAACTGAGCAAGGAAGACATGCCTTGACTGTAGATGAATGCATCTCATTGGCTGGAGTACTGACCTGACTTAAAAAAGATGAAAGGGCAAAGCCACCTAGCATAATCACTGCACTCTATAAAGGCAAATCGAGTCCTTCCTTCCTCAAGTTGCTTCTTGTCAAGTACTTGCTCAAATCATTAAGAGAATAACCAGTATAGGGCTATTGGGATGCATTTTAAGGGTGATGCTTCCTGAATATGATTTTAGGTTTTAGGTTCTTTTCTATCATATACACTAGAGTTACTTCTAGAGTATGTTGTCTTATTACTTGTTCATATGTTTTCATCACTTCTATGTTTTTATCTTTTCTGATTTTATTGATTCAGGATTTCCATATGTGGCATAAATCAGCCTGGAGCTGACTATATAGCTCAGGTTATCCTTGAACTCACAACCATCCTAACACTCAACTTAACCCTAACCCAAGGACTGGGATTACAGATGCATACCACCAAGTTAAGTTTCTTTGTATCTTAAGCATCTTAGTTTTATCTCCTGGAGCTTGTTGTGTTTTCTATCTCTTCATCTTAGAGGCTTTTAATTTACATATTTGATTTCATTTTTTTGTTGTTGTTGAAGACTCACCGTCCACAAGAATGAATTTTCTGACTGGGAGATTCTCTGGTAAAGCAAGTCAGTCCTGTGTTTTAACCCTTTAGAAAAGGAGGCTGGAAACACAGGGATAACTTATTTTCCTGAAAGTGGAGGAAACAAGAGCCCTACCAAGCTCCTAAACACATGTTTCCACAAGAGAATAACCACAGAAAAGGTTAAATGGTTTATGTCTATCTTAGTCTCAGCAGCCGCTATAACAAAATACCATAGCCTAGAGAGCTTATAAACAAAAATGTTGGTTTTGTTTTTAGTTTCTGTTTTGTTTTTCCTGATAACAGATCTAGAAGATCAAGATTCAATGGCAGGTCATGACCTACTTTCTTGTTTATTAGGGATATTTCTTGTGTCATGTGGTACAGAAAGGGAAACAGAGCTCTTGGGACTTTGCTAGAATGTCACTAGTCCCTTCTGCAGGAGCTGTACTCTCAGAACCCATTACATCCCTGAAGGCATGACCACTAGATAAAATTACTTGTGGATTAGAACCTCAACCTATGAATGTCTAGGGATTGAACCATCACAGTGTTACAGCCTGATAAACAGCCTTTGGAATAAAGTAGAACATTTCTCCCATTTTACTGAGGTCAGGAGGAGTCACATCAAACACTCATTTTTTACTGGGAAAACAACCAAACCATGATTCCAAATCTCTTTTCCATCTTGATATGGCCAGGTGAACCGGCTCATGTCAATGAAACTCTGTTGACTCCATAATTGCTGCTCCTAGGTCGAGGTAGTTAAAGGCAAGGTCAACTTCTCTTTGCATCTCTCCCTACACTGGCCCCCATAACTTCATAGGGATGCTATTTGCTGCTCCTAATTTTATAGGGCCTTCTTCTACCATCACTGTCACTGCATCCTAGGAGATCAGTGAGCAAGCATAAGCTTTTACTTTGTTATGCTACAGAGATTTGAAGGCGTATTCACTATTGCCACATAGCCTGGACAACCCTGACTAATACACTTGGCCCCCAAGGCTCTTCATGATTCACTTCTTGCCTGTGTCTCCAGGCTACTGTATATGATTCTCTTCATCTTTATTATATTCCCAGCACCCCAGGATCCCTTCCTTTCTTAAATACAGTTGGCTTTTCCCACTCTGGGACATGTGCACATGTTGTTTCTCTTAGGGGAACACACGTCCTTGTACCCATTAGCTAACTTAATATTTTGTTCTCAGATCATATGCCAGTTCTTTGGCAGGATCTCCCTTGTTCTTCATTTGAAATCATGTCCTTTCATTGATCTTCTCCTTCATAGAACACTATTCTTTCCCCTAATAACATTTTGTTCAATACTTAATTATGTTGGTTTGCTCAGTATTTCTCTTCCTCTCTAGCCTGAACGTTCTGTCTTGCTTGGAAAACAAACTGTTTGTTCATTATGATTAAAGTGGCAAAGGTTTAATACACACATTTATTAATATGTATTAACAATGAAGCTTGCTTTCTGGATGATTGTACTGTTTATTTTCAAGTCATATACATGCTAAATCTCAAGGTGAGGAGCTTCTGTCATACACTCTTTTGTGAGGTGCAAAGTGAGGTATCTCATGAGAATGGGTAACCTAATATGATTGTGGTATAGTTTGGATATGGTTTGAGGGACTTGCTCAAAAGTTCAAATGTTACATGATTGTTCAGCGGCATGGTGGTGTTGAAGTGGTAAGACTTAAGCAACAGGGTTCAGAGCCTGAGACAGCTCAGCAGATAAAGTGTCTGCCACCAAGTCTCACAACCTGAGCTCACTCCCTAGGCCTACAGGGTGGAAGGAGACAAATGAGTACCTCAAATAGTCCTCTGGCTTCCACAAACATGCTGTGACACACTGGTGTACACACACACACACACACACACACACACACACACACACACACACACTAAACTGTAATTTTATTTTTTAAAGAATAGGGCTTAGCAGGGAACTTCTAAGTTGCCTAACACTTTCCTTTGGAGTATGGTGTTGTCCTTGCAGCAAGTCTTAGCAGACTGTTGCCTGGTGCTGTTTCCTTTACCTCAACCCCAAGTACCAAAAACCGTGTTAGGAGAGCTACCCTCACCTTTCCCTGGTCCCTCATGTCCCAGCTGCTGCCATTCCTGTTTTCTACCAAGCTGGTTCTTTTACCATTGCCCTGGCACGTTGTGAAGCATCACCACGCTGACACCAACCCATTTACATCCTCAAGCCCCCAGAATCATGGACCAAGCAGACCACTTCCTGGTCTAAATTACTAGGCTTCAAGAATTTTGCTAGAACAACTCAAAAATGTACTAAAGCAGGGATTGCCTATGAGAATCTCATGACATATTCCTTGCAATTACGCAAATAACTTTGCTCTGTGCCACAGAGAGCTCCCCAAAATAAAAATGCTCTATCTGTATAAACAATATATACGTATCTATGTATAAACATAGATATATGTATTATACAGATACAGATATGCAATATACATATGTAATGTATGAATATTTAATATCAATGTGTACATTATATATATATTTATTTATATATATCTTAAATATATAAAAACTATGTCTCAATGGTGAGTACTCAGCTATTGAGTTCTCTTTTATCCCGAGCAATTTAATGACAGAAGTTTGACCTGAGTCAAGTTGAGGAAAACATGAATAATGGTGAGATAATAAAATGGCAGCAGCCTGGATTTATATTGTTGTCACCGCAAGCAAGCGTGGACATCTGCACAAAAGGTTTCAATTGTGACCGAAATCATATTGCTCCTTTAAACATCCAAGATAACACTGGCTAACAAGAAAAACAAGTGTTTCTTGAAAAGCTTTGCATTAGCTAATTTCCCTGGTGCCAAATGACTTGTTTCTTCTAATAGAGGACAGAGACTGTTCAGTGGAATCTTTCTGACATGCACCTAAAGGACTGGCTAGGAGATATACTCAGCCTTGGCCCTCATTGGCTTATGGTCTCTTAACAACAACAGCAGCAGCAGCAGCAGCAGCAGCAGCAGCAGCAGCAGCAGCAGCGACAACAACAGTAAAATATGTTGATACAAATGAAGCGAAAACAGTAGATGTTCATCAGAGTTAAACCTAGTGGTACTTGTGCATGCACTCATGCCTACATATGTGTGTGTGCATGTGTGTGTGTGTGTTTGTGTGTTAAAGACTTGCTTTTTAGACACTGCAAATCTCACAGTGAGAAGTTAAAACTCATACCCAGATTTATACCTGAGCTGAAACTGACGGCTGTGAACTGTTCTGAAGAGACATTATTTCTCATTCTGGACTCCCTTCCTGGGACTGTGAATACAGGAAAGACACACAGATTTGAGAGATTAGGAGAACACCGTCTGAAGAGCTTGTCACGTACCAGCTCTGGGCAAAGCGGTTTTAAACTGCACATGGCAACCACTCTCTAATCTGGTCCCTGACTTTGCTGTTGTGTCTGATGCTGTTGAGGCCTCCTCTGGAGACAGTCTGACCAACAGTCGTAACAGGTACCCCTCGGGGGAATACTCTATAGGGCCATTGCTTCTTCTGGCCCCACACTCTTGACCATTCCAACCTGACTGCTTCTACTTATCTACCCTCTTATTCCACTTAAAAACAACAACAACAAGAAAAACTGGTAGGGATGTTGTTCAAATATGGAAGGGGAATGGAGGAAGGGAGGGTGCAGCGAGAGACATTCTGGATAAAAAGAACAACCCTGTCAAAACATGACAGCCAACCTGATGCCTGTTTTATACTATTCATAAAAAATGCCAAATTCTGCAAATAGTAACCACATGTATGTTGCTTGCGTATTCAATGCTCTGCAGAAAAATGAGACGTTCTTGATTTTCGTGTGTCACCAGAAGCAGTGAAAATACCATGCTAGCCTCCAAGGCTTCACTCACAGGCAGATCCGGAGGTTAAATAGACACTACACACAATTCCATCTACATTGTACACAGACAGAAGCCCTAGACCCTGTGGGCCGACCACAGAGAACGGAGATTCGATTCACAAATCTTTTCCCTGGGCATTTATACTCAAAGCTAAAAGACCAAAAACAGCGATAATCTTGCTTTGCCAAGGAGGAGGGGGGTGGGGACAAACAGCTTGGAGGAGTTGAGGAGGGAGACAAATGACAAGCCTCAAGACACATGAAGACCCAGCAGCCAGTGCAGGGACCGACCGGGAAGGCTTTACATGTAGGCTCCCCGGCTGCTGCTCTCTTGAGGTTTCTAGATCCACCAATGCTGCCTTTTAGCTCAAATCTGTTATGCACTGGTCCTTTCTGAGCCTGGCTGGGATTCCTCCAGACTGACACTTAAAAAGGGTCAGTGCGCAGAACCGACGAAGGGATAAAGGGTTTGTCCTCAGTGGATCCAACTCGATCCCCAGCCGCCAGCTGGCGCTGAGGCTGTGCCTTGCTCTTGTCCAGCAATGCTTGTAGCATCTTCTAAGTGACTATTTGCTTTGAAGGAGACTCTTGTTTATCTTCTCCTCTGACACAAAAAGGGCTGTGCTAACTGCAGTAAATCTCCCTCAGTCTGGAGGACTTCTTAGGAGTCTGGCTTTTCCTCCCAACGCTTGTTGGCTTCTCCCGTGCCTGATCCTCACTCCAGCCTGTGCTGCATGTATTCTTTTTCTCGGCATTTTTTTTTTTTTCTAAAATGACTATACCAAGAAATCTCATAAGATGTATGGAAACTTCTGTTTCCACTGAGCCTGCAGCGCGTGGGCTGGCAAGGTGTCAGGGGAAATGGCCTGGCCGGTTCTGCTGCCCAGCTGAAGGGAATGTAATAAACAGCGGGGCTTCTGTCTGTAGCTGTCAGGACACAGGCCCCAGCGTCTCCCTTTTAATGGCAATAAATAAATGACGGAAGTTTTAGGCACCGCACTAGTGAATTGGTGGCGAAGCCTCAGGCTTTTATCTCCCTGACCTCTGTTTGAACTCAACCTTGGTTCCTAAGTGCAGGGCAGACAAAGTGGGGTGGGAGGAAGGTTCCTTATCGACATGAACACCCCTTCCAGCACAACATAAAGAAATATGATGCCCCGTGTGTTTGCCTGTGACTCCGGGGTGACAGGGGCTAAGGGAAGATTTGTTGAAACCAGGCCCAACAGAGCTAAATGCCAGCTGTTATTTCTCCACCGGTCCACTGGGGTGGGAATCTAATAGAGAACACACTGATTTCAATAGTGTTTCCCAGGTACGGGCTATTGTAGGGCAATATGCATGTACCACTGGGGCCATGCCGCTTTAAAAATATAAATGGTTTCAGGATTTGGGGGAAAAATATTTCCACCTTACACAAATTCTAGCCAACAGTTAATACTTAATAATCCACAGATATATCCATCACAGTGTATAGTTTTCTGTGCATCATTTTATTTACCCCTTACAAATTCATGAAGAGCTTGTTAATTTTTCCTAATGTTGTCTATGAGGAAGCGGGGGTTCAAAGAAGCTATGTAAATTATCCAAGGTTTTGGAAAATAGTGATGTCAGAATAAAAATCCCAATCTGTTTAAATGTGCATTGTGGCACATCCCTGGAGAAAGCTCTAAGTGAGTGAATCCAATACATGATGCTCACGCCTCCTGCTCAATACCCCCCCCCCCACACACACAGGTAGCCTGACTTTCTGCTTATGACTGTGGAGACAACGGGTCTGCCTAAATTTAGGGTTATTTATTGTGTCTGAGAACTCCAGGTCCTCTTCTGAAGGGAGAATATGGCAGTATTGCTAACCAATATCTTTCTCTTGTGGTAGCCTTCACATGATCAGAGAAAAGCAAGATTCAGGAAGTAACGGTTTTTATCTATTTATCTATGCAAGTATTTGTTCTCTGTGTTAAATGTATGTGCATGCAATAGTATGCCCGTAGAGGTCAGAGAGCAACTTTTCAACTTGGTTCTAATTTTCCATCTCTTTGAAACAGGGTCTTTCTGCTGCAGTGCATAGCCCAGGGTAGCTCCTGTCTATTCTCTGCTCTCATCCTCCCATTTCCCTGCAGCGGGGCTGGGATTACAGATGTAAACCATCCCTCCCAGCTTTCTATGTGGCCTCCAGGGACCATGCTTGTTCAGCAATCACTTTCTCCTGCTGAGCTGTCTCCCTAGATTCAGATGTTTTGTGTAGACAGGTGTTCATCCTGCCTCCTGCCAGATTCTAGGCACCTTGTCAAGGGAGAATTTCCAGTATAACCAGGGACAAATTGAGTTTTAAAACAAGGCAGTTCCTGGTAGAGTTCCAGACTGGAGCAAGGCAATGGCAGAGCTTATGATTGTTTTGTGGTGTTTACTATGAATAAGAAATGCTGGTTTGTGAGGTAGGGCTCACTTCAGTGTCCGGAATCGGATTGCTGGTTAAATCATCAAGACCTAGCCAGTATATTTAAGCTTTTGTATCGTTGCTTTATTTTGTATCAAGGAAAGGCCTGAGATTTCAGAGAATTTAATCTCATGTTCCTGGCTTCTCTCCTAAGGGTCAAGGTAGACCATCAAGGTAGGCCCACTGTTACAGGATGGGGATGCGTGCGTGCGTGCGTGCGTGCGTGCTGCATGATTAAAAACAGCAAAGACGCTTCAGTTAAGTATCTATCCACAAAGGCACAGTAGCTTATATCCTTAGGATTAAGGACCCTTTAGGAAAGGAAACATGTTCCAGGATAGCCAGGGATCTCCACACCCAGTGGGAACACTGAGCCTTTCTGTGACCCCAGCCCAGCCTTATGGGGATAACTTTTTTTTTTAATCTCTTATCTGATAGTTCAGGTCTGATTCTCCTCTAGGCCCCTCCCAAGACCTTTTCTGACTAATTCCATCAGCTGTGAGGACACAAGCTGGAAAGGGAAGTGTCCTGCTTGAAAGTCAAGCAGACTTCAGGTTAAATCCTGAGCTCTGGCTCTACAGGACCTTGCATTGGTGCTTGTCCTTTGTCAGGCTTTCTAAACTCATAAATCCCAACGCTCTCATTTCTCACAGGGCATGGAGACATTGAACTTACAGCTATCTCACCAGATGATGCGAATAATCTTGCTTGTAGTAGGTACAATTTAAAGGCACCGCCTTTATCATTTGTGGACCAATTCCGAAGGTTGACTTTTTCTTGACTATCATGTTCTACATTTCTGCCATGGAGGAGGTACAAAAATGTTTATTTTCTTACACCAGAAATCAAGCACTTAACATGCACACAGCTAAAGAACAAGAATCTTCTAAATCCCATCTCAGCCAAGGGTTCATTTCCAAACCCAACACTCATTTTATTATCTTGTTGGGTTTAAATGCTGTATTAATTAATCTACCACTTCACAGGGAGAAAAAAATTCAAAGATCAATTGCTCTCTTACTGTATGGAAGTTTTATTTCACAGTCTTTTTTTTTCTTCCTACAGTAATAAAATATATGATTAGGAATTAGAGAGAATGGCCCAATAGTGAAGAGCATTTTGCTGCTCTTCCAGAGGACCCCAGTGTGCTTCTTAGCCCCTATTGAGGGCCACATGACTGCCTGTAACACCAACTCTAGAGGACTCAACGATCTCTTTTAGCTTCAGGAGGCACATGTGTACACACGTGCATTCATATTTACACTGTCACACATGTACACATATTATCATAAGATAAAATAAATCTTAAGGATATGATCAATTTTAAGGAAATGTTTACTTTAAAAAGATTATGCTGCATAATGGGCAAGTGAAATAATTGCACTGAAAACGTAGAAGTATCTATGTGTATGGAAATATGCATTTTGAGGAGAGGTACATTACCTTTCCATATGACAAGGTAGAGATCTGTTATGACAGGCTGCTCTGTTTGAGTAAATCAAGACTTTGAGTTAAGTGTAAAGAGTGAGATGTGTTGGAAACACAAACTCAGTCTACTAATGTCACCTAGACAAGCAAAAACAACCTTAATTTACTTCTTTTCCCAGACTTTGGAGGAACAACATTGACTGTAACTTATTATTGGAAATATTGTGGATGTCTAATAAAAATATCTCAATTGCGGGCATTCTTACTTCAAGATTTACATTTTTAGTTTTAGTTTGACATACTTGTCCATTTTTCTGCTGTTATGCCTCCATGTTATTTTGTTTTTGTGAAAACCCATTTGGAGTTTTTAAGTAACATTTCAAATTCTCCCCTCCAATTTTAAAGAGAAAGAACACGTATAGGTCATGGAGTGGCTGAGGAGAATCAAGACTGCTTACTGACTACTGTGGAAACAGAGCTGATGTTTCACGGTAGGAAACAAATGAGGGTATTCATTCTAAACGATGGACATCCCTGTCAGTAGCCAAAAGCCCAAGAATATCTCCCACGCTGTACCAACAAGTCAGCAACAGGCTAACCCAGTAAACAGGGTCCTTTGAACCTTTTCACATTGAGTTGTCAAAAACCTACACGTGTCAAGGGTAGCAAGCAGGTCCAGGCCAGCACTGTCACAATTTCTGATCTGATGAGAGGTAGATTATAGAATATGCTAGAAGTCCTGACGCTTCACCTCCAGGGCACAATGTCACTTGCTGCTTCTCCCAGAGTCCTCCCCGGTTGCCTTTGCAAAGAAAGGAAAATTTATACCCACACAGCCCCAAGATGCTGACATTCCCTGTTTACAGGGAATGTTTGTTCAGAAAATTAATCAGTTACGGTTTTAAACTTTAATTAAAGGATGTTTTCCGGTGTTATAGCAAAACAGACAAACGCCCATAAAACGTATATTTGACTGCTGTTGTGTGTTGTTTTTGGATCACAACACAGTCTTGAGATCAACCATGCATGATATTTTTGTGAACTATTCTTTTAACGGAACAACCTTCACATAAATTAGGTTCATTAAAAAATATCCATCAAAATAAAAGTCATTCTGAGAAACCGTTGGCTGGAATTTCCTTTTCCTATCTAATCAGCAACAAAATACTTTGTACTCCTTCTGTAAATAATACTAGGGGGAGAAGTGAGCCGGCAGTCCATTGTGCAATAGGCTGTTCCTGCCAGTGAACCACAAGTAACTTCATAGGAAGCCACACATTTTGCTCACATTTTGGTCAAGAGAGAATCACTGGTTCAGTGAGCATGGACATGCTGGAAATATTTTAGATCCAGATGGCGATACATGCTCAGCATATTTTTTAAGTTTTCCCTTGTGTTTTTACATTTCTATTTCTTATTTATTTGGTTCCTGATGATAAAAGAAACATGCTTCTTAGGTAAAAGTGACAAAAGACCCAGACGCATCAAATGTTCTTAATAATTGCCTTAATAAACAAAAGATTGTTACCATGACATGTATCTCTAATTTTGCCAAGGCATCCACCAGAAATATTTGTACATGTATTATCATAAATCCAGTAGAGGATGCCAACTAGGGCATTAAATGTTTATAAATCTTACCCTCTGAGGACTCAAAATGAATTTACAAAAACCAATGGAAAAAAATAGCAAAAGATAAGCTTTCTTTTTTTTCAATTTTGTTTTTCTGTGAAGAAATTTGAAAAGTCCACTAAGCCACGAATACAGAGAAAAGCATTCCATATCAAAATTAAAGAATATATGAGATTTACACATGAAATAATTTACAAATAGAATATATATAAGATTTCCCATGTTTCAAAGCAAGAAGATTTACAATAGCATATATACAACAGTAAAATAAAGATAAAAAGCTGTAAGTTTTGTTTTGTTTTTGTTTTTGTTTTTTTGGGTTTTTGGTTTGTTTTAGTTTTTTTGTTTTTTGTTTTTGTATATACCTTGGGAACTTTACTTTTTATCAGAATATAGTGAGGATCTTTCAAGGTCCATACATATAGTTCATCTTCATTCTTTTGAGCAACAACTTAGAGTATAAGGTATTATACAGAAAACTTCAGGAGAACCAATTGTTTCCCCAGAATTCTGGACTGATGACATTCTTTCAATAATTAAGAACACAGATTTCAAACACATTTGATGTGTTTACATTAATTGTATTTTGTGGTAATTTTCATTATTCCCTCACCCTTTTAAGATTTTTAAACCACATATAGTCTTCGTTCATGTCCAGGAAGCTAGAGCCATCATCTAACCTTTCATGGTTCCTTTTTTATACTGAGAACTGGGGTTCTCCGGGTCTCTATGGAAAGGAGGATTAAAATACCCCTTTACTTTCTTTAACCCAAATTCCTCCTAGACTTCTCTTGGAATACCAATTAACACTTTTGTGTTTGGACCACGTAGCAATGCAAAACAATCGGTTTCTTTCACATAAAAAGAACTTTGGACAGACTAATGAGAGGTAAGGACAGAAAGAGCAGAAGAAAAAAAAAAAGAGAATGTCAGCTGCTTCTACTTATCAGAACTTTGGAGGTCAGAATCTTTAATGGGGGAAAACGCAGCATTAATATCCAGGACCTGAGGACTGTGGCTCTGTGTACTTACTCACCTAGAGGATGGATCTGATTGGCACTGATGACTTTCTTGTTGGAGGGGTGTATCTATTGATGCTGACTGCACTGTTAAAAATAAATGAAGAGAAGCAATTCATTGACCTGCAATTTAAAAGTCATGTTGATTCAACAGTTTTAATTAATGTAATTATATCTACCTGAGTTCTGAAGTCACAGAGCAAAACATTCCAGAAATATATTCCCTTCCTCAGTGGGCTCTGACAAAAGCTTAAGTACTTGGATGAAGTTGGATTCACACTGCCTGGATCAGTTTTACCTGTTACAGATTGCTAATGGTGTAGGTAGTAGATGTTTGCAGAATGGATGCCTATAAGTTGTTTCACACTGGACACTCAAATAACTATTGTTTTCAACAATTCTGTGAAAAATATCAATTATTTGGTGTAAGAAGACTAAATAAATATAATAAACATTCTGAAGTGCTGGCTATATAGATACTTTTTAGGATACTAGTTATTCCAAAACCCCAACCAACAGAAAATATAAGATCTCTGGACTCTGAAGAAATAAGCCAATTCAAGCCTTCATTTTCATTACCTAATCCCTTCTCAACTCTACTCCCCAAAATGCTCAAGCAAGCTTTTCCTTGCCTTTTCCCAAGTTTAGAATCTTCTGTGTGTTCACACTAAGGCCTAACCTCTATCACGTTTTCATTGGTGATTATTCTATCAATCCATAAATGACTAAGTGTATAAATTTATAATTAATTCTGAGATCATGGCTTATTTGATGTAACACTTTGCATTGTTCACAGGTGATGGAACTATCTGAAAAAAATGTCAAGATACTGGGCAGTTGGGGAAAGCACATCTCGGTCTCAGCATGCTCTTTCTTTTATAATAGGGAATTTGACTGTTAATCTATGACACTCTTTATTAACATCTGTCCCAGAGCAGGCCTCCGCAGGGCCTATGATCACAGAAGAGAGACACTGATAGGAAAGCATGGAGAGGCCTAAGTTTCTGTTGCATGGCACAGAGAATAAGCATTTTATTCTGTTGGTCACTAGAATGTGAGCATCTGAATGTAAAAATATAGGTGATGGAATTTCATGAGACAAAGTTTCAGTGTTGAACATACATGTGAAGTCAAATGCTTCGTGGTTGGAAAACAACCATGAGAGGTCATTTAGCATGGAAATAAAAGTATGGGAGGAGTTATGGACCCTTACCTTTAAAAATCATGTTATGAGTGTTGTGTTTCTAAAAAGACAAAGGGAGAGGGGATATGTTTTGGTGGAAGTGTAATCAGGGCTCTCCGAGGCATCCCTTCCCCCTGAGGGACCAGCCACAGGAAGGTAGTATAGAGTTTATTCAGGGCATGGGGAGGGGAGTAAAGAGGGTAGAAGAGTCAGGAGGAGAGAGAGAGAGAGAGAGAGAGAGAGAGAGAGAGAGAGAGAGAGAGAAGGAAGAAGGAGGAGGAGGAGGAGGAGGAGGAGGAGGAGGAGGAGAAGGAGAAGAAGGAGAAGAAGGAGAAGAAGAGAAGAGCAATAGAGCCTGGCCATGAACATGTAAAGAGAGAGGGAGAAGAGAATGGGGAGAAAGGGGGCAAGGGGTAAGAGGACAGTTGGAAAAGGCAGGAGCAAGAGAGAGGAGGGGGCAAGTAACCCCTTTATAGTGAGTCAGGCATACTCGGCTGTTGCCAGGTAGCTATGGGGCAGAGCTTAGACAAAGTGCTAACATTCTCCCATTTTGTAACAATGAATTTGCTATTAAATTGACAGAGATATTAAATTTTATATTAGGTAAAGAGGAATGGCAAGATGGCTAAGTGGCTAGAGTGCTCGCCACACAAACAGAAGGGCTTGAATTCAGAGCTCCTGAACCCAAGTGAAAACCAGAAGGGTTTGCACACATTCCTAGCATTCCTGTGGTGAGATAGGAGGGAGAAAGAGAAAGGGCAATCCTTAGGCTGGTTTAGACCAGGTAAAATAATGTACAAAGCAGTGAATAAGAGACCCTGTATAATTCCAGCACTCAGGAGGTAGAGGTCAGTAGATCTCTGAGTTCAAGGCTAGAATGGTCTACAGAGAGAATTCCAGGATAGCCAGGGCTATCAGAGTTACACAGAGAAACCATGTCTGGAAGAAAAAAACAATCAAAAAGAAAGAAAGAAAGAAAGAAAGAAAGAAAGAAAGAAAGAAAGAAAGAAAGAAAGAAAGAAAGAGAGAGAGAGAGAGAGAGAGAAAGAGAAAAGAAAAAGAGACCCTGTCTCAAACAATGCTGATGAATGACAGCCACTTTTTCTTCTGACTTCTATGAAAAGGATGTAGCGTACATGTGCCCATAGTTACACACCAGAAATAGGTATGGGCATGTGTGTGTGCATGCACGTGCACACACACACACACACACACACACACACACATGCACAAACACATGCCACACACATCCTCAGATATAGAGCAGGTTAGACATACTTCCTCATGACCTTATTATTAAAACATCTATCCTCTTTTCCTCTTTTGCTCATGAACTTTCCTTCCATTGGGTTCTTCCAGCAAGCTTTTGTTCTTACGATGAAAGACAAACTCTGAATGTTTGGGCTTTCCATCAGTTATGATTTGCACAATTTGGATAGTTCCTTTTCCTCTACTGCTCTTACTGATCTTTACACAATGCAGATAATGTTCAAAACCCAATAAGGAGTACATAGCGTATACTCAGCAATAGCACTGCCTCTCCCTAGTCCAGTGGTTTTCATAGCCTTTCCCTCACTCTCCTATAATCTTGGCCTTGAGGATAGAAATGTCACCTTTAAAAATATCTCAAGGATCTAAACTGAATTCACTTTGAGACTTTATTACTGGACATGCTAAAGCTTGTCAAGTCCTCAATTAAAAGATGAAATATTATCTCCTTTTTCCCTCTTAAATGTCTTTGAAATCATTTCATGGACATGCAAAACAGTTGGTTGGTATTTGGGGGAGTATTCGTGGAAGTAATTGAGCGCACTGCCTAAGAGTATTTTTTTTGTGCTAATTAAATATTCCAAACTTCTATCAAGATTATTGTCACCTATTTAATGGCTCATTGAGTTTACAATCTATGCAAGTTCTCTTTCATCGGCAGAGCTAGGACATCCATTCTAGAAATGACAAATTAGGGAGCAGGCTCAAAAGAGAAAGGACCTTCAGGAGATGAACCACATTTCCAACGTTGACAAGAATGACTCAGTCCACAGGTTGGACTTAGAATCTGCCAGTTCGGAGTGTTTGTTTCTTCCTCACAGGCCACTTACACCTTTTGTCATAGGCTCTGGCTTTGCAGTTGGCATGACGTGATGGTTGTGTGCGTTTTAGTTAATCTATGCTGGAAATTAACTACTTTTAACATCACTGGATAATCCTATCTTTTAGTAGAGACCCTAAGTGTATGATTTTAATGGGGTTGAAAGAGGGACACATAGATTAAAACATATCTATCATGAAGAAGAATGAGTTCATCTTAGAAATGGAATAGTATAGAGAACTCATATATCCATCTAATAATGCTTAAGTACTGGCTATGCATTAAGAAATATGTTAGGCTAAAGGTAGACATTGGGAAACATTCTGGAAAGGATATAAGCATTTGGAAAGGAAAATACAATTGTTTTTCATTTCTGTTGCTGGGAGCAAAATATTGGATTTTAAGTATAACAATGACTCTTCAGGTCCTTGTGTGATTATTTATTGATTAATTTTGTTATTTGTCAATTTCATACATATGTAAATGTATTCTGATTACTCTCTTCTGAGCCTCTCCCTTCCATTCCTATACAAATTCCAGTCCTTACCAGTGCCTTTCCCAGGTTCATGGAATCTGATTTCACTTGGTAAACGATTTAGGTTAACCAGGGCCATCTTGACACAGGGACCTCCATTGCTCATAATATAGTAGGGAAAACAGACAACCATGCATGAGGAAAGGCATATCTCACTATGACTCTAGGAAAGTGTTATGATTAAAGTAGGGCTGCCATGGTATGAAGAAACAATAGTGAAGAGGGAAAGATGAAGATATGTTTATTAGGACAGAATGGAAATAAGGACTGACTCAGGCAGCAGTTGAAGAAAACATGCTCCAAGCACAGGAGATGCTTATAAAAAATTCCAAAGTGAAGGACATTAGTGTCTGAAGAGTATGAACAGCCAATGCTGACTGGGCATGACCAGCAAAGAAAAATGGTACCCCAAAATGCAGTGAGAGACTCAGGTCCTAACTGTCAATCAAAGCTGCATAGACAACCATAGGCAATGGTTCAGATTTCATGCAAAGTCCAGAAGACAGTTACAAGAGATGGATATCAGAGAAGGAGGCATGGTAATATGGTGTTGGTGATAATTAATGAATAAGAAATCGGAGGCTTGGGCTTGGTAGCAATAACATAGAAAAAGACAATTAGACAAATATGTGATTTGGAGTTCAGAGAGAAAGAATAGGAATCAATAATACCTGGGATGAAAGAACTGTCAAAATGGTGAATATCGATGTCGCTGTGGATTTACAGAAAATGAAGAAAGTTGCAGGAGAGCATTTTGGCTTTGTTTACCTTTATGTTTTGTGGTTGAGGTACTTAAGATGTCAAGAAGACATCTGAAGATGTCAAGAAGGCATCTCAAGCCACTGGCCAAGTGGCTGTTCTTTATAAGAAAGGTGATTTTCTTATTTCTCATAGGAGAAAAATAAAGCTTTGTTCACAGGCTGAAGTAAGACTGTAGATTTAGGAAATGTGTGGCTTATATTAGCTTAATAAAATAGCAGGGATTTCAGGTCAGAAAAATAGAGAAGCATGGGAGAATGGGACTGTAAGAACAGAACAGGAATGAATTCTAACAGAAATGGGAAGACAAGGTAGTCAAAAAGCAATCTTCACAAGAAAAAATGCAAATTTACCAGAAAAAAAAAAATAATTGCTAGTCAGTGTATTTTACTGTAGTCTCTCTAATGCTTTCTGTTTTACAGGACTAGTGTTTGTATCCAAGATTTATCCTTTTCCTCAGTGTCTTAGGGTTTCCAATGCTGTGAAGAGATGCCATGACCAAGGCAACTCTTATAAAAGAAAACATTTAATTAGGGCAGGCTTACAGTTCCAGAGGTTTAGTCCATTATCATCATGGCAGGGAAACAGTGGAGCAGAGCTAGACAGTGTGCTGGAAAAGGACCTAATTGTTCTGTTTTGATCCAAAGGCAGCAGAAGGAGATGTGGGCCACACTGACTGTGGTTTGAGCATAGGAGACTTCAAAGCCCACCCCACAGTCACATACTCCTCCAACAAGGCTACACCTTCTCTTAGTACCTCTCCCTATGAGCCAAGCATTCAAATACATGATAGGAAGGCCATACCCATTAAAAACCACCACACTCAGTAAATTCTGCAATCCAGCTTTAGTGGTAATTCCACTACAGGTTCCATATCCTACTGACAGTAGATACCTACCCAGCAAATGTAACTCTGCTGATAGAAGGCATGTTCTACTTAGGGTTTCTATTGCTGAGAAGAGATATAATGACTACAGAAGAAAACGTTTCTTTTTCTTTTTCTTTTTCTAACTTGGTTTTGTTTTTTGTTGTTGATTTTGTTTTGGTTTTTTGTTGTTTGTTTGTTTGTTTGTTTGTTTTTGGTTTTTTTTTTTTTTTTGGTAGGGTTATTCTGTGTAATGCTCCTGGATCTTCCTTTGTAGATCAAATCAACCTGAAATTCATAGGGATTCACCTGCCTCTGCCTCTGCCTCTTAAGGCATGTACCATCACACCCATCTGGGAAGGCTTATAAAGGAAATCATTTACTTGGGGCTGTCTTACAGTTCAGAGCTTCAGTCCATTATGGTCATGGTAAGAAGCATGGAGGACTCCAGGCAGACATGCTGCTGGAGAGGGGTTGAGAATTCTCTGTCTAGATCCCTGGGCAGCAGGAAGGAAGACTGAGCCAATAAGCCTAGGTTGAGCTTCTGGAACCTCAAAGCCCAGGCCTTCTCCTACACACTTCCTCCTACTACTAGTGATGCTCCCTACAAGTCTGTGGGGACAATTTAATTCAAACACCACAAGACCTATGTAGGTCTAGGGAAAACATGACAATGACCCAAAATCCAACATGTCCTACATTCAGTTTCCAGTGGCCTCATACCAAATACTAAAAAGAAAGCCACTATAAGAAAATGAAGAAAGGACTGTCATGTTTTTAAAGGACTGGTGAAACTCATTTCAGGGCTATAGCATGGTGATTATGTGTTCAAGGAAGACTGAGGCTTCTTCAGTATATAAAGCCTGTACAGAGTTAAGAGCAATTGATTCCTGCAGGATATCTTCCTTCCTCAGACCTTGTCAACCGCATGCAACGTGTGAAATGAGAGACACATGTTTTCTAGGGAAAATAAAAACACCAGTGAAGAGAGGCAAAAATTGGAGTTAATTTCTCCTGATCAAAATCCCTTCCATGAGTGTTGAAGTTGATAACTTGCCATCACTCCCACAGTGCAAACTTCGTATCAACACTTAAATGTTCGTGTTCACCTTCTGGTGCAACATGAACACACTCAATGTGTCCCAACATAAATTAATTTTCCTAATTGGAGATAGAGAGAGACAGAGACAGAGACAGAGACAAACAGAGACAGAGACACAGAGAGAACCCTACAAGTTCAAATTTCTTGGCATGCAGAATAGAAATATGTGGATTCCTTGTAAGAGACAAATCCATAGAAAGCATTTCTACGTTTCCTTTGTGTATTTGTTTCCAGGTTAGATGGCTCCATACCATGGGCTGTGACAGATAGGCGCCATCTTTGCTGACCCATTACATTT
Organism: Mus minutoides; assembly: GCA_902729485.2. Classification (NCBI taxonomy): domain Eukaryota; kingdom Metazoa; phylum Chordata; class Mammalia; order Rodentia; family Muridae; genus Mus; species Mus minutoides. Next base: position 3,122,804 of record LR749496.1, read on the forward strand.
GATTACAGATGTTGCTGTTAGTGGCTCGCAGGAGAACCAAGAGCTTGCTTACCCCTAAAATAAACATTATTTCTTCAAAAGTTACCTGTCTCACTCAAGAGAAACGCAAACGGCCAGATGTGATGATGTCAGTAAGAGGGGGGAAAAGACAGAAAAAAAAGAACTACTGAAAATAATGTTTTGCAAAGTTTTGAAAAAAAGTGGCCGCAGCCTCCTGAGAACACAGTGAACCATTATTGCTGACGCAAAGGAGTGCAGTCACCTTTACTCCGATCAGGCCACCTTTGCTCTGTAGCTTCTACTTGGGCTAGCCGTCCCTCCATCCCTCCCTCTCTCCGTGCCACCCCCCCCCCGCCCTGTCCCTCCGTCCCTCTGTCCCTCCGCTATACCCGTGCACATCCTTCTACTCATATGTTAATTGTATCAAAGCTGTTATTCTTTCTTCCCCCCAATCTGCTTCTAAAGTAATGATGACTTTTATGAAGGACTGTCTAGAGAGGTGAGTTTTGTGTGGACATTGGAAGTTCCTGGCAGTGCACCAAGCCCACAGCATGAAGGAGAAATGAGCGCCTGCCCTTCCCTCGGGGGATCTACTTGAACATTAAGAGGTTATCACAAGAGCCCTTAAGGACTTTCTCTGTTTCCACTGATATGACATTTGGATTTCAATGGCAGTTTTATGACTCTCTTTACAGCTTTGATCAGAGCAGAGGTGTGTAGATTATCCCATGGCATCACAGGAGAAGGGGGCTTGTCTCTCAGGCAGAGGGGGCAAGAAACCACACATCTTTATCCTGCTAATGGCTAAGCTAAGGCACAGGGCTAGCCGGCATGGAAAAAGTCACATAACATTACAGGGACCTCCCTTTTCTCTGCATAGAGATTAATTGCCTATGGCAAATGTTGCATGCAAATTTCAAGGGCAATTGAGTCCTGTGTGCTTCCAAATGTGCATCTCTTCTCTCTCTCCTCTCTCTCTCTCTCTCTCTCTCTCTCTCTCTCTCTCTCTCTCCCTATCTCTCTTTTTCTAAAGGCCAAAAGTTGTCAATTTTATGTGCTATTGAGTTATGCATACCCCAAGCCCTAAGTGGGGAACCTCAGCTACACTTCAAAACCATCAATTATCAATCTATCCTTGATCTCTAATGTCTTTAGGGAGTAGGCAGACTGCTTTGATGGGGATGTTTTATGTGGATTCTGTTTCCTGTTTATACAAGAGAACTGTGGTTACTAGTTTAACCAAACAGGACATTTCATTCCTATATGCCTTATTTTCTCACCATGCTAAAATGCAAGGAAATTAAGCATGTTTATGAGTCTTCAGTTTTTAAAGATTGGGAAGTAGTGAGATGCAATTTCAAACACATAAATACTGAATATCTGCAGTCCTCGTTTATACTGTGCCCCGAGATGTGTTCACCATTTAAAATGATAACTCGTAAATATGTTTATTAAAGAAATCAAGTGTACGGACCCCCCTCCTCATTCATCCTCCCACCGTACCCCTTGGTGAACTTTATGTGGAGAGCTTTGTCTGTGATCAAGGAAATGCAGATTTAAATGCCAGCTTTGCTACTAAAGACTGAGATTTGAGAAAAGGGATTTTGTCAAACTCACTGGTTTTCTCATATCTGTAAAAGAGGACAAATTAAGTAAATTTACCTTGTAGGACTGGGGTAGGTTATTCATCATGATCATTTGGATCATGATAAGAGAGAGCAGTATCTACTGCTAGCCAGTAGATACTAGATGAAGCCAAGGAAGTCTAGAATACCAAGCTGGCAAAAAAAAAAAAAAAAAAGGATAAAATTATAAAATGTATGGTTTAGATTTTCAACCGAGAGATGAGTAGATAGCAATGAGGTTGGCGGATGCCTCTGCCTGATGAATCCAGGGGTGGCAGGGATGCCCCTCCCTTCAGTAGCTCAGGGTGGAGGGAGGAGTTCCTACTGTTTCCTTATCTACTTCCTCTCATTCCATCTTCAGGGGCTTCCCTCGTACTGGTTTTACTATTGCTTGCATAGTATACCATTTAACAAGTGATGTTAAAATGATAAAGCCACCAACTGCAATTTATGTTTGAAGACGGTGACAGGGTGCCTTGAAAGCACCCAGTAGACTGGGGTTCACTCTGCTCACAAGGGCTTCGCCTTCGCATATTTTACTGTCAGTTTCTTGACATTTTTGTCAGCTTACTGCTGGAGGGCATAGGTGCTGGTGGCAGGTCCAACCACATTTTTTTTTCTCTCCATTGCATTTTTAGAGTCTATGAAAAAAATAAAATAAAATAAAGCCAGGGGTGTGGAGTGGGGTGAGGAAGCATAGGGAAGAGAGGTGATGGTATAGCAGTGGAGCCCTATACGGGTCAAGGTTATGAGAATCACACTGGCCTTTCTCTACCTGCTGGAGAGTGGAAAGAGCTGGAAGCTGCGACCATTCCCATGCCCTCCCGCCCAGTTCCAGAGACACAAAGCTTTAGAGAGTTAATGTTTCATTTTCTCCATTTCCTCCCTATACTAGGGAAACAAAAGACAAATATTTGGCTCTGCTGTTTGCAGAAGTAATCTTTGCTCATCAGTGCTCTTTCACCCTGTACGGAAGAACTGTGTCCATCTCTGCACCACACGCTGGTGCGGGTCGTTTTCCCTGAAGCCGCTTCTCTGCCTCCACTCCCCTGCTTCTTTATAGCTAAGCCCCTTATGGCTAAGTGCTCTTCTAAAATCGTGTATGTGTAAAGACACACACTTAACTCATCCTTCCAGTAGTACCAGATTCTGCAAGCAGTTTTTCCTGTCATTCCCCCCACCATTTACAAACACAGAAAACAAAACCTGAACTCAAAATTGTGGGGATATAATCGGTTTTGTGTCTGATGATCTAAAATAGAGCAATGACAACAGGGAGAAATACAACTTGTTAGGTCCAAAGCCCCCAGCCCTGCTGGTGACAATGTCCTCAACAAACGAATGTTTGCTGCATAAACAGGATGGTTGCTGTCTGAACAGAAGCCTAAAGGCCAGTTTCTGTACTAGGATCCTCTCTTAATTTCCCCTGACCTAAGGTCAACTACCTCAAGCAAGGGCATCTTGTTGCCAGTCCATCAAAACAGCCAGTTTGAGCTCAAAGGCCGCACCCTGTTCCTGGTCATATAAAATCTGCTTGCTTTCTGCTACTTTGTTTCTATATTTTCCACCCCTCCCCCATGGCCTTGGCAGTTTAATTCCCAACAAACCTCTCTTTCTACCTGTGCAGTAGACCAGTAGACCAGAAGACCAGTAGACCCAAAACTACAGTGGCTTTACTGCACCCCTGGATTACAAAACTAAGAGAACTCAAACTATCTTCTAGGAAAACCTTGCCCTTCCATTTAATTTCTCTAAGCCCAGGTTTCCCTCTTGCTCCTAAAGGAGACAGGGAATTTTGTTTAATTTATTGTTAAATAAATTGTTCACAAGGAGCCTATTCCTTTTTCACCAGAAGAAACTTGAAGGTAGGACAGAACGTGGCAACTATGTCAACAACACACAATGGAGGAAAAAGTCCCAGGAGCCTTTGTATTTTCACATTGTAATGAAAGAGATATCAAATATGAATCTTTTCTATCAGATATGACAACATTTGTGTTTAGAGCAAGGGATAAGATAAAAATCTTATTTCCCTTAACTTGTAAAATTTTTATGCAAAATACTTTAATTCTTCCCACTCAGTAAAAACCTTTGTTTACACAAAGGTCTATTCTAGGACTCTGATGGCCTGGAGCAGCGACTCTTTCCTCCTTGGAACAGTGACCTCCTTGCCCTTTGTCCTTCAGTCCCTATGCACCAATTGTTTTCAGACAAGCCTATTAGATAACCCTGGAGGTTGGATGCCAGCCAATGGGGAAAGAGCACCGTTACCACTTGAGTGAGACTATAAAGGTGTGTTTCATAGCTCCATGGCGTCCATCTTCCAAGGGTCCCCTCTGATCAAGTGTAAACTTTTCTCTGTCCAGACACACTTCCCAGCATTGGAGACTGTGGTCTCTTTCTTTGCAGCCTTGAGCATATTTCTAACAGTAAGCACATTGGTGGCTTTCACTAACAGGTGTTCATTGTTAGCGGCTTGACTTACTGCAACTGGTCATTTGTTTTCATTGCAAAAGAATTTAAACGAGTTGACTATTTCTAAAAAAGGGCAAGAATTACTTTACAAACTCTTACCCGAATATTCCAGTCTTCTTGTGAGTAGACATCAGAAAGCAATACTCTGCTACATGTAGGGCAGGTACCCTCATGCAGCAGTTCAGAGAATGTTCTCTCTGGAGGCCAGATTAGCCAGAAGAGAGTTCTGCTTTCTGCTTGTGATCCTTTAGGAGTCCCTTTGCCTATATAAGACTATACAGGGCTATAGAAGATAGTGAAACTGAAACTCAGAGACGGTGAGATGGAAAATCAGAAGGGAGCCAGCTGGACTGGCAGGCTCATCTGCTTCCACAAACCTCACCCTAGTTTCTGTATTAAGTCCTTTAAAAGGCCTGAGACAATGGAATGCTATTTCTTTAATCTCTCCTGTTATATAAATGCTCTCTCTCTCTCTCTCTCTCTCTCTCTATATATATATATATATATATATATATATATATATATATATTCTGCCTATCTGTCTCTCCTTTCTCCTCTTTTTCTTTCTTTCTCCCTCCTTAAGCTTCCATCTATAAGTCTATAATAAACTTCTCTAAAATTCATTCTCTATGGACTGTGAATTTCATTCTTGAAATACAAAAAGCAACAATCAGAAGCCACAGGCCGTGGGCTTGGCTAGAAAGGATTCAATATTCTAAGACACTGCATGTTTACAAACAGCCCTTCAAACAAGTTTAATTAAGCAGCTATAGCTGTGTGGCCTTATTTCTGTAAGCTCTGTTCTTTTCCCTTAGTTTGCAGATCTGATTTTGTGTCAGAACCATGGTTTTCCTGTTACTGTGGCTTTGTAATAATTTGAGTCCAAACATTGTGAGACCTTCAGCATTGCCCATTCTGATTTTATATATATATATATATATATATATATATATATATATATATATATATATGTATATATCCATCACGTGGCCGTCTAGGGACTTTTATACTTCAGTATGAATTTGGAGACCTCCTCTCCGCCCAGTCCTACCCTTACAAATCTCTCCCCTCACTACCTCCTCCCCTTTTCCACAGAGAATGAGAAGCTCCCTCAAATACCACATCACCCTGGGTAGGACTGCACAAAGAGGTATGAGGGGCAATGGGGATATAAAGTGAACAAAAAGATAGATAGATGGATAGATAGATAGATTCATAGAGGAAGAAAGAAAAAGAAAGAAAGAAAGAAAGTTAGTTATCAGCTGGTTATTTATTCTAGAGATTTATACACCTGGGTAAGCATCAAGCTCAGTAGGGAAGCACTGCCTTCTCCCAGCTTCTCTGGAGCAGTCTGGGGCTAGAGGAAAACACAAATCTACTCATTTAAAGGTACTCTAAGCTTATCTGAGAATACTTCCAAGCCCTCAACTCCTCTGTTCCTGTATTTTTTTTTTCTATTAAAACTGCTCAAGGTCTCCAGGGACTCTTCATCTTTGATGTAGCCCTGACTCTCCAACTCCTCCTCCAACGTTTCCTTTTGGCTCTGAGCTTTCAGCTTTACTAAGATAGGCTCTAGATTTCATTTTTAAAAATGAAATGATGGAACAAACACAAAGCCCATGGATTGTGTGAGCAGATGGTGTAGGTGGCACCTGTTTGGATGCTGACTTTTAAGCAGCACTTTATTGCAATGAACTCACACAAACGTTGTGAACCTTGATCAAGGGAGCAACCCAAGCAAGCAGGAGCCAGTCTGAGACTTCCCATCTCAGCGAATGTCTGTGCAGTTACAACGGCCTCTGTAATGACACAGAGCTTTGCTTAGGGATTTACATTTTATTATCAGTTGATTTTTTTTGAATCTGCTCATAACAAAAGAAAAAGAATTATGACAGTTGAAACTAGAAAGATAATTAGGTTTGTATCCTCTTCTGCCACTTATGGCCATTTGCCTGGATTCCATCTTTCCACAACACTTAATATTACCCTTCCTTCCTTGATCCCTTTCTAAACATCCTTCTTTGCCCACACTCACATAGGTTTCCATGTGAATACATATGTATTATAGGTCTGAACATGAGAGAGAACAAGCATTTTCCTTTTATTTCTGAATCTGTGTGACCCGGATTAATATTTTATATTCTGATCCTCGTCATTTTCATACAAATTTCATGATTGCAATGTTCTTTATAACAGAGCAGTACTCTTATTCTGTGCTACTTTCTGAAATTCAAAGAAAAACTGCTCTGTGAAGGACCATAGCTGTTCAGGAAGCAGAGTCTTATCCAGACATGTCAATAAGAAAGACTAGGAGGACCCTGAAGGTGTAGATGTAGCAAGAAGGCTTCCTCTCCAAGCACAGTGTTATTTGAAAGTGAGCACGGAAGGAGGAAAAATAAATTCACACTAATGTGCCTTGAAAAGGACAAATCATTTTAATAATATTGGAGAGGGTCAGCACTTTAGGACTCTGTAAAATTTTCATTATGCATAAGGAGAAAGACTGCAGGGCTAAGTCACAGTATAGCTCAGAGTAGAGAGTTTGCCCAGAGTAAGCATGCAATGGTGCAAGTTGGGAGGAGAATTTTGGACTTTTCTATGAAAAATATAGTTCTACCAAGTCTGCTCTTGGTATTGTGGACATTTAACTTTGAATGTAAGCCGTGAGTGGCTGCATCCCATGAACTTCTCACTTCTGTTGACTCTCAGATGCAAGTTAGTAACAACTTCCAGACATGGCGTGGCAGCATTCTGCCCACAGAGGCTAGTTCTGGCCTTATGATTTTTCTCCCTTAATCTGAAAAAAGAAGAAACTCCTTTTATAGCATCTTTATAAGGTGTAAGAGGGAAGAGATCTGGCTATAAACACCTCAGTGTAAGACTGTCTAGTCTACAAGAGACATTTTTTAAAAATTATATTTATTAGCATGTTGTGTGTGTGTGTGTGTGTGTGTTTACATGTGCTACCCTGTGCATATGAGCAGACAGCGATGACAACTTTAGGAGTCAACTCTTTCTTTTTACCATGTGAGTTCTTCTGATCAAACTCAGATCATTAAACTTGTAGCAAGGCCCTTCCTGTGCTTCTGCTCTGCTTTTCTTCTTCTTCCTCCTCCTCTGTGTCCCCTCCCTCTTCTATTGGTAGTACAAACCATCTGGCAGGTTCTACAAGGTCTTTCTTAATCCTAAAGTCTTGGAGACTAGGTACATAATGGAGGTGGTAAAGACACTTTCAAGTGCTGAAAGAAGAGATTAAGCTAACTAGAATAATGTGAACTTTTCTGCCCTGCAAGATCTTCCACTGGTTATCAGATGTGGGCTCCTAAAACTGGAACACTCCTGGATAACACAGGCTTCCTGCAGTACATTTGCCGAGAGACTCCTTCAGGCAAGTGTCTTCTGAAGTATGAAGAGAGCCAAGCATGGAAAGTCTGTCGCATATCCTCTTGATGTAGTAGCTCTAATTAAGACATTTTAAGTTTGTGGCATCCTACCTTGTCTTTTACAGTGAGGTTAGAATTCACTATTCAAGGAGAGAAAACAAAGATACTTGTCTTGAAGCTTAAAGCACTGATGAAATGGGGAAGGGGAGTAAGTTAACCCTTCCTCTGTAACTTTGCTATATGTATTTTTACATCCATGTAAACACACTCACTAGAAGAATGTAGAAACCATGTAAGACTCACATGCTTTTGGGAAATGGAAGTAGTGTTTACATATCCCATATAAAAATATAGTTTGGAAAAAGTAATGTGCTTGGCTGCTTCAATAAGAAATGCTTTTATGCATAATCAATTAAATATGACACTTTTAAAAAGTACAACTGTGGTACCTGAAATGCTATTTATATCTAGTTTGCCCTGGTATATGTAGGGTTCAGGGCAGGAGCCATATTCTAAGTTATATAATTAGCAAAAGTAGTACAATAACAATGTTGGAAAATTTTATTTAATTAGAAATCTTCCTAAAATTTCCAAAATTTTGAATCTATAGCCTTATACTTTTCTTTAGGTACCCAAGTAGGAAGAAGTAAGTGTGGTGGATAGCCCTGGGTCTAATTATATTTGGTGTTAATTCTCTTCTCCTGTGAGGGGTTGTGAACAAGGAATGAGTCAGCACTCAGGTGATTTCCTGTAAACCTGCTTCCCATGTTAATTTGTAAAATAAAGGAGAGCTGATGACTGGGCAGATAAAAGGGAAGGTGGAGTGGAAGGTAAGAAGAGAGAAGGAGGAGAAAGTGGAAGAGGGAGGGGACACAGAGGAGGAGGAAGAAGAAGAAAAGCAGAGCAGAAGCACAAGGCCTGGAGAAACTGCAAGTTCTAAGGGGTCTCATAAGATGGGAAATATGAGCCAGGCGTGGTGGCGCATGCTTTAATCCCAACACTCAGGAGGCAGAGGCAGGCGGATTTCTGAGTTCGAGGCCAGCCTGGTCTACAAAGTGAGTTCCAGGACAGCCAGGGCTACACAGGCTACCCTGTCTCAGAAAAGAAACAAACAAAAAGATGGGAAATATGGTAGTGTAGCAGTAGATCTGCCCAATCTAGGCACACAGCACGTATTCATATTAATTCTGTTGTGTTTTCCTTGCCGGAGCATATTTGGGTTGGAGATTGACTGCAACAAGTAAGTGTTCCCTGGCATTTGAAATACTTAGGGACTCTAGAAGAGTTCAAATGTTCTTTTACTTCCTGCCCCAGATCTGTGCTATTCTAGCCAAGACATGTGAAGTGTATATGACAGACTCTCTATGAATGTTACAAACAACATTCTGGGAAGCCAAGAATACTTAAGGAAGAATACAGAGCTGGGGAATCAGGTATCAGGTATATGTTTTCCCACATTTATAGACCAAGGCTGCTTTATACAAAATAAAGTGTTGGAATCTTATTATTTAAGCTTGTCTGCATTGGAAACCATCTTCTCTACTGCCAGCCCCACCCTGTCTCCTCTCTGGAAAATTTTTTACCCACTATGGACTATAATAAACAACAGGTTTTTGTTTTTCTGACATTGAATTTTTTCTGCTCTTTTCTTGAAAATCTAAAACTTTTATAAATCTAGCAATAACCACCCCCCAAAGAAGTTAACTCTGTTTACACTCTATTTAACCTATGAGAAAGTTATCCATAATTCTATGAACTTTGTGAGTGACAGACTATACAGATATTTTCTGTTATCCAGGACAGTTAGATTTTTAAGGCCTTGTAAGAATACGGCGGAGAGAAAGCTTAGGTCTGAAAGCCAGTGCTTCCCAGCCTTTCTGCTCCCCATATACTACACTAAAGAAGTTGGGGGGGGGCTATGATACACTAGCTACTCTGAAATAAGTGATAGATTCTAACTAAACTTTTCAGAGAACACATTAGAAATGCTATTTAGTAAAGATGTTTATGTCATGTTATTCCTTTAGTTTTATATGCAGCATATGTTTGATTTTATAGATATTATAAATATGAGTTTAATGAGTGTAAATAGGAATTTAATGATATATGAATATGATTTTAGTTTTTTCCCCTTGATTTTTATTTGTTGAAAAAAAGGAGGTCTACCATAGTCTCTGGAGTCCCACACATCTTTGCTAAGCACATAAAACTGTGAGTCCTTTTATTCCCCTTCTCTTTAGGTTGTTCAATAGCTAATTTCTCATATAACCAATCTTGATGATTAATGTTGTCAACTTAAAATAATGTAGAGATACTTGGGAGATGGGCCATTGGGTGGGTATAACAGTGGTGGATTATCTTGATTGTGTTGAGTAGGATGGGAAGGCCAGCCCACTGTGGGTGGCACCATTCCCTAGCTAGAATCCCTAGATGGTCTAAGTGGACAAACAAAGCTAAGCATCATAGTGCATCTGGTTCTTAACTGTGAGTATGAAAGTACAGCTTCTTCTAGGTCATGTCCCTTGGCTTTCTCACAGTGGTGGACTGTACTCTATAACTGAGGGCTGAAAAGAACTCTTTACCCTTATTTTTGCCAGAGTTTTTTCTTACAACAAGGAGAAAAGAAACTGATGCAACTCTCCCTATCCAACATGACTCATTCTGTAGTTACTCCATGAGGACAGTAAGCACTTTCTCATACTATTTAACATCTGGATGTTCATAGAGTCCATGAGAAAGAGATGAAAAAGGCTAGCTTAATAGACTGTCATCTGCTGGAAAAGTCATTATGTTTAACATACTCTTGTTGGATGATATGCAAAAAAACCTGCCTTTCTTGCGCCATGTACCACCCCTGAGGTCCAGGAAAAGGTAGATGGGGTCATCAACATATGACCTTACTAACAGTGAGGTGGGGCTGAGGACTCTGGGATGTTGAGTGCATTGCTATGAAATGCAAAACAGAGAGGTGCCAATGAACATGGGGACTCACAGCTCGCACCACCAAATACAAAGAAAGAAGATAGCACTGGCTATCACAAAGTGCACTGAAATCCAGTGGAAAGAAGGAGATTTTAAAATTCACCAATGCTATTTTTCTGTCAATTTGATGAAAGAACTCCATGCCATCTTGATGTAGGCATACATTGAAATCATTATCACAAAGAAAAAGAGAAGAAGAATGTAACAGAATAAACATAGCATTAGAGTTCTAAAGAACTTAATGAGATGGTGATGATAAATAATCAAGGTAAAAAGAAAACTACATTTCAAAATTAAAGTTTCCTCTCTCCCATCAAAAATTTTGATTGTTTTCAATATGATACTTATTATTTTTGATTTTCTAACAGTAATTCTGAATAATTAAAGGATATTGAGTTTGGTGTCTGGCTAACAAATAAGTTTTTGGCAATGTATACAGAGCACAGTTTGAAAAGTATAAAACAAAATCGGTTACATGTTAAAAAAAAGATTTCTCAAACTTCTTGCACACACATTTAAAATAGTGGAGTTAAAAGAAATCTGGTTTCCCACAAAGACAGCCACTCTCCTCACGCCCCTTTCCAATCAAGTTAAGGAGCAAAACCCTCTTGGGTAAATTCTTGCAAAGCTAATACAATCCAGACAGGCATCTTGAAACTTGAAACAGAAAAAACAAAATTATCCAATGGAAATCCTTCATTAGCAATCCCTGGTTCAATGGAACTTAGAAAACGTGGAAGCAACGTGGCCTCAATGTGTCACTGGTGATAATGATCTCATGCCTAGCCTGTGCTTTTTACCCAGATGGATCCCATGGATTTCTCCTCATTTTCTTAGGTGTGGGAAATGGGCAGTTGATTATTATTACTAGTTAACAATTGCTGGACTGTCTAAGAATCTAAGAACGTAGGCTGGCAACTAGCTTCTGTCTCCACCCCCATGAGATTTAAGAAACTGAACCACAGGACTATACACACCCAATAGATCCTACTCAGACATCTAAAGAAATTCAGTAGGAAGGAAACATGCTACTAGCAATCCATGTTTACAGCAGATGGATGCTTGTCTGACAAATAAAAATAGTAAAAACCTCCATCACTTCTTGTAAGGAGAATATTTGTTTATTATTACTTTCCAAACTCTTCCCAGAATTCTTCTGACAAGTATTACATCATCTCAGAGTAAATCATGCTGGACATCCCAATCCATGCATAAATTCTGGCCCAGGATCATGTCTAACTTGCCACCAAACACAGACTCTTTGGCACGGAATTCAGCTCACCAAAGGAAGTGATTTTGTAAAACAGTAATACAGCAGAGTTCTCTTCTACAGTGACAGAGGGTTGATTACAAGGACTGTCGCAGAGTAAGAGGAAGCCAGGTGACTCTGCATTTGTTTGACACCTGCACTCTGCATCAATCCTAACATCTCTTAGAAATGAATCTATTGTTGTCTGGAAAAGAGTAACTCTACTTCAGATGGATGTTAATGGAATTATGTTAATCAGGCCCCCCTTAAGTTAGATCATTGAGTATATTTGCCTTGGAATTTGAATCATGAACTGTGCAAAAAGACTGAGAATGTTTTAGGACATGGATTCTAGTAGTAATAGATGGGTGTTTCTGTTATGTTCACAGGACCAATACCATCTGCACCTGCATTTTGCTGGCTCGTTTGCATGCATGGTCCTTAAGTTTTTATTCCTCCTCCATGGGATTCTTTATGTAACTCCAACTAATATCTTAATGACTTATGGTTTTCAAAACTGATTAAAAACCAATCCAGTTTTCAAGTCATAACTGTTACAGAAATACATCTTAGCCCGGTGTGGTGGCACATGCCTTAAGGAAGCAGAGGCAAGAGGTTATCTGAGAGTTGGAAGCCTGCCTGTCTAATAGTGAATTCTAAGTTAGGCAAGGCTACAAAGTGAAACTTTCCATTGAAAACACTATTGAGGCTAGAGAGATAATTCAGCAGTGAACAGTAATTTTAAATCACCAAGGAGCTAGGTTTGGTTTGCAGCACCCATGAGTAACTCACAACTTCAATTAATTCTAGCTCCAGGGTATTTGATATTTGGTCTCTGCAGGCATCTGCACTTATATGTTCAAATGTACAAACTGACATTTATACACCTACCCAGCATTTAAAAATTATGAAAATAATATTTATAAATATAGCTACAATTTTCACTCCAAATATCTACTTGGGGAAACAGTAGTTTTATATAGATATTTAAAAATAATCTTTGAAAACTTCCTGGATGTGTGTAAAATATTTTCATCACATTCACCTTTCTCTGTCTCCCACCCATCCATCCAACTCCTCAAAGTCTTACCCTTCAATTATGGAGATTTTTAATTGATTTATAGCATAGTTGCAAGAACTGCAATTGGTACATCGTCAATAAATGGAATTTTACAAAGAAACCCATGTAACAGTCATTCAGAAGAAGGTATCAAAGTTGAAATTAGTAACCTAGGCATTGCCTGTGTGATTGGTGAAAATTCAGAATTTTACATCCCATCAAATCTAGAGAATTAAAATGTACTTTTCAGCATGATTTCGAAATCCAGGTATGCTAAAATTTGACAGTTGCAAATACAGAACGTGGTAAGCACTCTGGGACTTTCCCTGGCTATTTTTCTTACTTATTCAATCTTCAAACATAACCACTCTTTTAATGGTGCTGCGTGCTACTGTACTCTACCGTGTTATGGATGAGTTTGTGGAATATACTTTGGACTTGCTGCTTCTCCTTTCAACATTATGTCTGAACAGCTTTCCATGCTCTTGCACATAGGAGTGAGGCTCTCCGCCTATTGCTAAATGCTGAATATGCATACCATCTTATTCCCAGTCCACCACTGACAGTCATTTGGATGTTCGAAAGAGGGTCTATCACAAGCAATGTTGGAAGGATCATGGACTTTGGAAAACATGTTGATGGGTTTCTGCTGAGCAAAAATTTAGTACTGGAGGTCCACAGTCATGGATATGTATGCATATCTAATTATAGAGACTGAAGGATTATCCAGATTGGTTGTACCAATTTCCACTCTCGCTACCCGAGTATTCAAATTCAACTTGTCCAATGCCTGTATCATCAGTAGACATTGTCATAGGTTTGCTGGCATTTGGCAGGATGATGAATTTCATCACCTCATATTTGTGTGATGATCTGATGTTGCGATTTCATTTTAATTTCTCTGTTAATGCTTTGAGCTCTATTCTTTATGAGGAAATTTTTGCATGTATCAGCCATGTGGCCATTTTCTTTTGTGATATGATTGCTAAGTTCTGCAGCTCAACTGTCAAATTAGATTACTTCAAAACTGTCTTTTTTTTTTTTTTTTTTTTAGAAATCACTTCTCTACCCTGACAATGAATCTTTTGTTATGATAACATTCTTCCACTTTGGTCTCATTTGAATTAGGCACCTACCTACATCTTTCTAATGAGGCTCATGACTATAGAGTCTTTTAGACTTATTTAGTCTGATTTTATCATCAAACATGTGGGACCTGATTCATCAACATCTCTGAATGGTATTTAATGGACTTTCTTTCTTCCTACATCCAAATAATATTTTATTAACAAAAGCCCTATCTAGTTAAATGAGCAGAATGCTCTACTTAACAATTCTTCTCAGTAATTTTCCATCACTTGAACCCTCCCCTGGGCAAGTTCAGCCTACTTGCCCTTTCCCCAACTGCAGAAGTCCCCAGTCCAACACTTTCAGATAAAGTCTGTCTTGTGGACAATGCTACACTTTTTTTCTGGTAACTTCTTCCACTTAGTGGAAAATCTCAAGAAGAAGAGGGTTTTAATTTTAAATTAATTTACATCATAATTTTTTCTTTATGTTTTTAATATTTTTGTGTTGTGTTTGTAAAATAGTTACTAGTGCAACTCAAATTTATTTCTCATTTTTGAAGTAGAAGACAAACAGCCTATGGGTGTTTGTCTCCGATCAGCGATATGCTGGGTCAAGCTGAGACGTGATTAAATGGACACTAATTATCGAAATAATAAGCTATTTCTATTTTCACAATGGAAATTGTATCCAAACTCATCAAGTCCCCCTGCCCCAAATAATATTGTCAATCTGTCTAAATTACTAAACAAGCAAACCATACCATGTTTATACTATATATGGCTCACCCAACCTTGGAATTCACACTGAGAAACTAACTTAGGTCAATGGCTACTAGAAATTACACTTCTAGATCTCGTACCAGGAATTACTCTCCACTAACAAACTTTAAATATGGCTTTGAGCAGTGTCGGCTATGATGGAAAACCCATGACGAGTGCTGTAAATGGTTCATTGGAACATTTATCTATATAGCCTGGGAAATGTGTGAACCTGCTTCAACTTTACAAATAACAATGTTTTGCCAGATTTTTCCTATATAACACAGTATGGCAAATGTAAAAATGGCCGTTAGAGTGAATGTTTTTGATAGATCATACATTAGGACAGCTGTCCACTGGTTGGGATAGAGGAAAAAGAGTATCAGTTTTCCTACAATGCCTGCAGAGGCAACACACTACAGTGTTCCATATAAATAAGACAAAACTTGCCATGATACTTTTGCTATTTTCCCAAGCAATGTCCTTTTAAAAGGACATATTGCATGGCATTTGGCAATGTAGAATTTAGAAAATATTCATAAAACATCCTTTTATGAAGTATATACTGAATTGTATTTTGTTTAATTTGGCACTAAAATGAGAAAAACCCCATCCCTATTTTTACAGAGAATATGAAAGAGTCAATATGGGCCAAATCACACAAATAGTAGGTTTTTTTTTTTTTCTGAATTAAGGGTTACGCCTTTGTAGTTTCATTACATTTGCTCTTCTGGTTGGCATTAGACTTCTACTAGATGGAATTATTTATCGAAGTGGGGGTGCTACCTAATATTTAATCTTCCATAGCAGGGTGTCCACACCAGTCCAAATAAGATACAGGAGATTTACAAGCACAATGGTTGGATTGGAGTGCAATATAGAAGAGTGTTAAGCAAGACTCTAGTCCTCAGTTTCTTGTGTTTGTAGTAGATTTCTTAGTTTTCTTCATTGTTTGTTTTCCCTTTAATGAAATATTTCATTATAGTAGATGTATTCATTAGGAATCTTCAGGACAATGCACTCTTTGTTGTCTGGTAAGTAACCAGGTAAGGAACACAAAAGCTTTGAAATTTTACAGCACCCTGGAACTCCAGTTTTAATATTATGCCTTTTATGAACAATGAACGTACGTGGACTTCACCAGACCATGTTCTATAGGAGCCCTATTATATGTTGTTAATGTGTTCATGAAAATTAGTCATAATCTTGTGTGTGAAGTGGTAAAAAGGGGACTCAGAGTAAAAACAGCAGGGGCTTTGCCATCGGGTTACCAGCTCTACTCCAGGCTTCAATTACATGCTGGGTGAACTCAAACTAATGCTTTCAGGATTTTGAATCTGTATGTCCATCTCTATAGAGTGATGTAGCTAACCAAATATGATATAAACCCATAAACCTAGAGTTTGCTGTCATAGGTACCTATGATGTCAAGGTACTATTCTAAAGCCTCAAGTATTTCCCAGGGGCTACACATTTCATCAGGTATGTATCAGTCAAGATAGGCATTCTAAAAAGCCAAATAGAAGATTGCTAAGAGTATCTTAAGAATCTTAAGGGAACTATCTTTAAACAATCAGGCAGTTAGGCTAATGTGAAGGCATGGCTAAACCTGGATTTTAAATGGTAGTAACAGGAGCACTGATAAGGGTGTTTTCCACAGAGTTATAGTATTGAGAGATGATGGAAACTTTAGGCCAAATACATAGCTTTAGGCCATGAGAGCAGACCCTTGAAGGAGAAGTTGAGACTCCACTCTCCTCCTCAGTTTCCCTCATATCCAGACCTAAAGGCAACTGAATTTACTCTACTATACACTCACACTCTAATGGGCTTTCTTACCCTAGATCCAAAGCAAACAAGATCAGTGAATCACAGATTAGACATTTATGAGGAAAACAAAATCCCAAGTAATCTTGCCAAATCAGATAGTTGACTGTCAAACCCAAAGTCAGGTCTACAAGATATCAAAGCCAATATCATCATTTTTCACCTGAGTTAGAAGACCACTTTCTATTTAAATGTAAATGCTACAGGATCCAAAACAAGAAGAAATATCCTGCTTTTTTATACTGGACTTAGAAAACCAAACCCTCAGAGCTAAGGTGCTGCTATAATTGACGTCTTAGTTAGGATGTTCTTGCTGTGAAGAGACACTATGACCACAACAACTCTTATAAAGGAAAACATATAATTATGGTTTGCTTATACTTTCAGAAGTTTAGTCCATTATTGTCATGGCTGAAAGCATGGCAGCATGTACGCAGACATGGTGCTAGAGAAGGAGCTGATAAGTTCTACATCTTGATTCACAGGTAACAGAAGTAAATGGCTTACCACCCTTAGCTTGAGTATAGGAAACTTCAAAGTGACACATTTCCTTCAATAAGGCTACACATACTCCCAAAAGTTACATATCTTAATAGTACTACTCCCTGTGGGTCAAGTGTTCAAAACCATGGAACTATTCAATAGGATTCCATTTCTATTCAAACCACTACTGTCACCAATCAACAAAAAGGAAGAATTATGGGTGTGGAATATAGACACTCTCAACTTAAAATGGCATTCTGTCTTAATAAACTCATTGGAAGGTGAATATATTGTAAGTTATAAACTTTAATCATCAGAGTTGGCACCACAGCACTAGAATATTGATAGGTTTCTCTTGTAACGATGTAACTGATTGGGATCCTGATGCCTCTCATAATCCCGAGAGAGCCTCATATTAGCCCAAGAAAACACCAAATTCCAAATTTTGACGTATGGTTTTTATTAAGGGAATATTGATTTCACTGCCTCACAAAGAGGGGAAATCATAAAGAATGCCACTGGTAGGTCAGAATCTAGCAGGACTTCTCTTTTTGTGCATTTTTTGAAAAACAACAGAAACTCAATTAATTATTCTTCTCCAAGTCAACATTCCTAGTTTCTTCAACTTTGACCTAATTGTATGTTTTCTCAAGGGACTGTGATAGTCATATTCTTCAAGCTATATCATGATTCACCCACTATCGTTAAGTAAAAAGACATGAACATCACTTTCATCTGTGTTTTATAAATTATACTTGGTGAAATACAAAGTTGTTTAGGTATAGGGATAATTTGGATCACAAGGTCTGCCTGGCCCTTCTTGGATTTAAACTGTCTCTGTGTCGGGCATTTATTCATGGACTGACTGTGACTCTAAGTGCAGGACTTCTTTGGCATATCCACATAGCACAATCTGGGATATTTTAAAAGGTCTTCCAGTAAAAAAATGGGAGAAATTAGCTCATTTAATATTTCTTGTGTAATCCTTGCAATCAGGTTGCCAGATTTCTGACTAGGCTCATTAATTTACTTAATTATTAGATTTTAGAAATAATTGAACCCTCAATTTAAAGAGCCTTGGGGCATAACTCAATAAAAACTTGCATTAAAATATCAATGAGCAGCTGCAATAATAACAAAAATAAAATCTATCTGCATAAAACTGCATACTTGCCCACTACTTTGTCTGGACAGGGCAATTTATAAGAACAAGTTTAGCTTCTGCCATAAAATTAATTTGTCAGAGCTCCCCTAAGCCCAGCCTAGGTCATTATAATAGGGAAGTTTTTTCTTGACATATGCTGCCTCTAAATTTCTTCCACCTTAATGTAGAAATTGGGGAAGTTCAGAGCCTAGCATGGGAGGTATTGGTTTAGACATTGTGTGCCTTGGGGGGTTAAACCTGGCAGCATCCCAAATCTTTGGGTAGGTCCCACAAGTTATTAAAGCCATCAATTTCAAACTTTACTAAACTTATTAGAGTACATATTCCTATCTCAGAAATACAATAAGCCAATGAGCAAAGAAATCAATGAGTTAAGAACACCACCACCTAGAATTTGTCCCTCTTTTGCAACATGTTTACTATTCACCACAGGCAGCCTTTTGACTTGTTTCCCAAACTTTAGAATCATATCACCATTAGCGGTTCATATTCATTTAGAATCCATGGGCCCAGAGTGATTTATGGAAGTTTATAAAACACAGAGAAGATGTGATCTGTGCCCTTGATGTACTTACAGCAGAATTTCTGTTTTGTATACACTCAATTATAATAACAGACTCCTTTTCCATATGCAGAAATATCTCCCAGAAATAATTAGCTGCAGACACAAAACAATTAGGTGGCTGCAACCTCATAAAATGTGGTTGCTGGTTAATTGGCTCGTATTCACGTTGTGATGTTCATATCTACCGCTCAACCACCTGCAAAATTTTAGCTTGCAAAAAAAAAAAAATCGAAGAGAGGTTTCAAAATATGGCCTAGCCACTGTAATCTAAATAGTCCATGTGACCTGCTTTTTCTGTGGGCATTCTTAATAGCACTCAAAAATGCTCAAGCATATGCAAATAAAAAGCACGCTAATCTCAGAACTGCAAATTCTTTGCAGAAAGAATAATGAATGCAAAGGTCTTGAAGCACCGGTCGGGCCTCACCTCAATTTTCTATCTAAACCTATTTTCCCCTGTGAGTTCATCTCTTCATTTGGTCATACCTTACTTCTAGATTTTTAAATAAATGGAAAGTTGTCTCCATTGGTGGGGCTAATGTCAGTAATGCATATTTACTTTAAGTGAGCTATTTTTTTTCCTTTTTCATCATTGTTTGGATTGAATTCCTCACGTACTCTCCTGAGTCTGTCATTACCAGACTGAGAACCATAAACACGGTTTTCCTTTACACCAATCTGTAGAGCAACGTTTAAAGTCAAAATCCTAACACTTACGTTTAAAGGACTCTGCAAAGCAGATCACACTCCAGACATATGTAGATAAATGTCAAAGGGCATAGCATATGACACCCAGACAGCTAAAACTGTTAGAACCAAAGAGGTATTTGGCGAAGCCTTTGATTAGCATATTTTCCTTCTCTTTCTTTCTTTCTTTCTTTCTTTCTTTCTTTCTTTCTTTCTTTCTTTCTTTCTTTCTTTCTCTCTCTCTCTCTCTCCCTCCCTCTCTCCCTCCCTCCCTCCCTCCCTCCCTTCCTTCCTTCCTTCCTTCCTTCCTTCCTTCCTGTCTTTCTTTCTGTCTTTCTTTCTGTCTTTCTGATCATTTTATTTGTTTACATTTCAAATGTTATTCCCCTTCCAGATCTCCTATCCATGAATCCCCCCCATCCCATACCCCTCCCCTTTGCCTCTAAGAGGGCGCTCCCTTAGCCACCCACCTCACCCCTCTAGCATGCCTCTTCTCTCGGACTTCAAGCCTCCTCAGGACCAAACGCCTCCCCTCACACTGATGCCAGATGAGGCAATCCTCTGCTACATATGTAGCTGGAGCCATAGACCCTCCCCTATATACTCTTTGGTTGGTGATTTAGTCCCTGAGAGCTCTGAGGGGGTCCTGTAAATTGATACTGTTTTTCTTCCTGTGGGGTTGTAATCCCCTTCAGCTCCTTCAGTCCTTCCCCTAACTTCTAATGGGGTCCCCAGGCTCAGTTCAATGGCTGGCTGTGAGTATCTGAATCTGTCTTAGATGATAGCAGAGGCTCTCAGAGAACAGCCATACCAGGCTCCTGTTTGTAAGCACATCTTGGAATCAGCAATAGTGTCTGGGTTTGGTGTCTGCAGATGAAATGGATCACATGGTGAGGAAGTCGCTGGATGGACTTTCCTTCAGCCTTTGCTCCATTTTTATCCCTGCATTTTCTTTAGATAGGGATGATTCTGGATTAAAAAAAATTTAGATGGGTGGGTGGCCCCATCCCTCCACTGGGGGGCAGGGGCTGTCAATCTCTTGGAGGTGGTCTCTTCAGGTTCTATCTTCCTACTGCTGGGTATTTCAACTAATGGCATCCGCATTGGGTTCTTGGATCCTCTTGCATCTCTGGCTTCAGGGACTTTCTAGTAGTTCTCCTTATGCCTTCCATGATTATTTTGTTCCCCTGTTCTAAGTGGGATTGAAGCATTTACACTATGGCTGTCTTAGTTAGGGTTTTACTGCTGTGAACAGACACCGTGGCCAAGGCAAGTCTTTTTTTTTCAAAACAGGGTTTCTCTGTATAGCCCTGGCTGTCTTGGAACTCACTTTGTAGACCAGTCTGGCCTCAAACTCTGCAAGTCTTATAAAAACAACATTTAATTGGAGCTGGCTTACAGGTTCAGAGGTTCAGTCCATTATCATCAAAGTAGGAGCATGGCAGTATCTAAGCAGGCATGGCACAGGAGGAGCTGAGAGTTCTATGTCTTCATCCAAAGGCTGCTAGTGGAAGACTGACTTCCAGGCAACTAGGGTGAGGGTCTTATGCCCACACCCAGAGTGACACACCTACTCCAACAAGGCCACACCTCCAAATGGTGCCACTCCCTAGTCCAAGAATATGCAAACCATCATAATGGCCTTCCTTTTTGTTAAGTTTCATATGGTCTTTGAGTTGTATCATTGGCATTCTGAGGGTTTGGGCTAATATCCACTTATCAGTAAGTACATAGCATGTATGTTCTTTTGGGTCTGGCTTAACTCACTCAGGATGGTATTTTCTAGTTCCATTCATTGAGATTAATATGTTATCCTGACACCTGACAGGAATAGGCCTAACACCCTCTTTGCTTCTCTGCCTGCCTGTTAAAGCATATAACTCGAAAACCCTCTAGCAGGTGAGCACAACACCCAACAGGTCAGTTGGGTAGGACACTTGTAATTATTCTCCATGCAAGTGAGGCATCTCAGTAGCCTTCAGCCAATGACCTTTCCCTCCCTGGATATTCTCATGCCCTTCCCCAAATGTACATACCCCTTAGTTCAACCCAAATAAAGTGTATGCATTCAAATCATCCCCAATAAAGAAATATGAACAAGCTAAGATCATCTCAGAAAACTGCTTCATTAAAGCTCATTGAAGAAGGTCCTAAAGTCCTTGGAGACTGCCCCCCAAAAAACTCACTCCTAAAGGGACCAGGATCCTGCTTGCTTTGGACCCCAGTTCACCTTCCTGGGCCTAGCATACAGAGTCATCTGACTCCCTGGAGACAAGAGGCAGACCATGGACCCACCTGTTCCAGACTTTGCCCTGTCCTCTCTGAGCAGGTGTACCAGAGCTGCTGGACACCGGAGAGAGAGAGACAGATCCCAGAACCACAAATAGGATAAACTCAAAGAAATTACTATTAAAATCTGTGGGAATGAGAAAATGATGTTGAATGATGTGTTTGTGTAGTGCTTAGAATAAAATTCTTGAAAGTATTTCCAGTTAATTATTAATCATTCCTTAACTAATTATTTCCACAAAATACAATAGCACAAACTTTTTTGCTAAGAGGAAAGCAAACAGCTTAGTGACCAGAAGATAATAAAACTGAGCTTTTTAAACACTGGATTTGGTATACTTTTCTTTATTCCTAGGGAGCACTTCAGACATTTTTATTCTTAAAAAGTTTGATATCTGCCAAATAATCAAAATCCTGTGGAAAGTCTTTTAAAATTAAATTTTAATTCTAGTTCAGGGTAACTTACAGGCATAATCATCTTGAATCCCCAAATACCAAATACATGCCACTGTGGAAGAAAAATAGACATAACTCTCTAAAACCTAGGCCAACACTTTTTATTTCTTCATTTGAAAAAGCAGAAACTGTATAGGAGCCTCCAGAATTATGAAGCCAACTGGGAAGGCACAGCCCAGAGATTGATGTGAAGGAAGCCAAAGCTAGAGGGCTTCTTCCTTGGGGCACCAGAGAGATTCAGCATTAGAGCATGAGGAAGAAAAGAGGTCCAGGAAAGGAGGAGGCTGAGCACAGCAGTCAGTCTCTGCTCCAGCCAACGTGCACATGCAGACAACCTGGAGTTATCACAGTTGTGTAAACACATCTTTTAACTCAGTCTCTTACTTTCTGCACAAAATATTTAGTTATAAGCGCTGTATAACTACATACCCTTTGGCAGAATCCAAACGATATTCAAAGGACCTTGACCTAGCCATTGACAAAAGTATATGGAATATGTCTGCTAATGTCCAAAAGTAGAAATCAGTGTGTATCAGTGGATTATGCTTTCTAGAGATATAATAAAATATATAATAAATATATTGTATGTATATACATATAGATGTGATAGATATTAATAACTAAAGAGATGGAACTATGAAGAGGAAATTGGAAAGCTGGCAAAATATTGTGATTCTAAAGGAAAGTTATCATTTAAAAGGCTTTGACTACAGGCTTAAATCAAAGCCCGCCAACTAGCCTCATCACTCTGCAAAAACCTTCTAGCATACTTCATTTTTCAATAAGGACAGAAGAATATCATTAGAAAGTTGAGAACTCTTCTGCTATGAAGAAAAAGCAAAGTAGATAACAAAGAACTAAACCCCACAAACACCAAAAAAGGAAGTGGAAGAAAACCCTATGTCACAAAAAGTAGAGGCAAAGAAATATGGCAAAGCCTTGTCACTCAGACTATCATTGAAAGTTCTTCTAAATAAATATTGAGACGATAAAATGTAACAGAATGAATGGTTATATTAAGAATTAAGGGATTTTCTTGTCCTCAGAGAATCAAACTATTTACTGTTACTTGCCAGGCATGTGTGTGTGTGTGTGTGTGTGTGTGTGTGTGTGTGTGTGTGTGTGTGTATGTGTGCTTATGTGTGTGTATGTGTGTGTATGTGTGTGTGTGTGTGTATGTGTGTGTGTGTGTATGTTAGAGCCAAAGATGACTCTGCAAATAGCCATTTTCATGGACAGCCGTTTTATATACTTAAGCACATTTTCCATTTGAGCAAATTTATTGTTATGATAGACTTCTGCTGTAGAAACAGATATCTGAGGTAAATTATATAAGTAATTTATGTCATATATATATATATATATATATATATATATAATGTCATATAATTATATATTATAAAATATTATATTATTACATTTGTAATGAGGCAAATTATATAAAATATATAAGGTAAATCATAAGAAAGAGTTTCACTTTGGCTCTCAGTATAGTAGACCCAATTTTGGAGGAGTTAACCTCAATGTTTGTTCTTTGTTGGAGTGGCATATCTGCCAGGATGATATGGTAGAGCGCATCCCATGGCCAGGAAGGAAAAGAGGCAACAAGGAAGGAAAGATCCTGCCTTGCCCTCTGTGGGTGTGGCCCTGATGACATAAGCCTCCACTACTTCCATCTCTCAGAAGTCCTGATATCTCTCAACAGGGGAGCAGTGGGTATTGAGATAGGGTTTCTCTCTGTAGCCCTAGCTTCCCTAGAACTCGCTCAGTAGACCAGGCTGGCTTCAAACTCACAGAGACCTCCAAGCCTCTGTCTCCTGAGTGCTCAAGTTAAAGGTATACTGTGCACTACCACCCAGCTGCATCTTTATTTGTTTTTCTTTTCCTTTTGGGCAAACAGACAGTTTAACACATAAGTCTTTAGAGGAACATTCAACATCCAAACCATAGCACTTATTTATTTCCTGAAATGTGTGCATTTGGATCAACTAGTTAGTCTGTGAACAACAACAAAAAATAATAATAATTAAAGAAAAATGAAGATCTGTGTTGACTTCAAACAAAACAGAATCAAGTGATTATTCGTAATAAAGTGAAAGTAATGGTTACAGTTGTGACAGAAGTGAAGAAATATAAAGGTGGGGGGAGGGGATTAACTGAAAGATGATTGTTTATTAATGTTAAATGGAATTCTGTAAAGATCATAACTGGGGTACAAATGAGATCCTTACCTATCCTAATAGGTTTTCAATTGGTAAATTTCACTTTGCCAAATGAATATATAGAATTAGCATTATAATGATAATCTGGGGGCCAGAGACTCTAGAACTGTAACAGACATTGTTAATCGTTATCACCTCTGCAAAGAGCAGAGTGAACCACAAAGGGTACTGAACCCTACTGTACGTCTTAGGATTAGATTCTGTTGACATGTCTGGTCACCATGTATCTGTAACTTCTAATTTATTTACTTTTATTTTATGTGTGTGGACTTTTTACCTGCATACACATCTGTGCACCACACATATGGAGTTCCACAGGAAGCTAGAAGAGGTGTCATGTCCCCATAGAATGCAATTACAATTGGTTGTGAGCTACCATGTGGTGTTCAGAACTGAACAAGTCTTTGGCAAGATCACCAAAGGCTCTGAAATGCTGGCCATCTCTCCACCCATAATTATCCATTTTAATATATATATATATATATATATATATATATATATATATATATATATGATAAAATGATTCTCTATGGCTCATTGGCACCTAGTTTCACTTACAATAAGTGAATTTGCAGTCTAAGCTTGATGTGCCAAGTGTCCCTGGACATTCTACTAACCCTTCTAGGAAAGACAGATAAGAGCTAGCAACAAGTCTTTTTCTAAGACTTCTAGCATAAGATGACCCATTTGAGTTCAAGATGGTTTTGGCCAAATAGGTGTGTCTATCTCAGCAAATGGGCGTGTCTATCTCAGCAGCACTGGCCCTGCTCAAATGAATGTGAAAAGCAACAAATCAATGTAGTCTATGGCTCAGAGCTTTAGGATACAAGAGTATGCTATTAATATTTATCTTAAAAGCAATCTTTAGAGCTAAAGCTCTAGCTAAGTATTAGAAGGCTCTAAAGCATTAAAGAGTTCTGGGTCTCATCATTAGCATACACAACAACAGAACAGTATTCAATATCAGCCAAAAACAAAACAAAACAAAACAAACACACAAACAAACAAAAAACAAAAAAAGCTGACTAATTTTATTTAAAAGTGACTTATGTACAAATTGTGTGTATGTGTGTCATGAAAATATTTGGATCATGCGTGGATAGCTAACTATGCCATCACTTGTAGGGAAGGCACTAGTTTTTGCACTAGTTTTTGTTATATGTTTGAGCGGTTTAACATCTCCCTATCTAACCAGTTATTCTGTCTCTCAACCTCCCCGTGGGATAGGAAGCAAACACTGACAACAATCACTTACAGTTGGATATCAACACCGTGTCCTCAATACACAGGAGCCAAGATATATTATAAACTCAAATTTGTTTTACCTGTGAAGAAATGAGGGAGGGGAGGGGAAAAAAGGGCATAATACAATGATGCAATAGTGTAAAGGAAGACTAAAGTTTAGTCTCTGTAAATCATTACAGTTACTGCTGGTGTTTGCGAGCGTCCCTTGACACATGACCCTGTTGTATGACATCGCAGAGCTGTAAGTGGAGAGCAGCTGAATGGGATTCTCTCCTTTGCCCCCTTTGACTCCGTGGCCTTAAGCAAGTAAGAGTGTCTTAACCTCATGCACTTCCTTTCCAATCTTGAAAATCTGAATCTAGAGGCAAGCATGCTGCCATCTCTCAAGCACAGCAGAGGGCAGACATCTAAGAAACAACCCAAATAATTGAAGGCCTGGACAGGCTGAAGGAGAGGCTTACAAGAGGCCACATGTTTTCTCAGTCTCTGACCTGCAGGCACACACCTGGACTGGGTCAGATTACACCCAGCTCCTTCCCACCTTCAGGTCAAGCCCTGGTGGATGGATGATAGACCCAGGACCCTCCTTAATTAAGCATACCAATCACCTAAAGCATCAAGAGGGTATTAGGGAATATTGGATGTCATTCGGTTTCTCCTTAAACTTCCTGTCCCTTTAATTATTTCAAAAGAGAAATGCTGTTATTTTTCCTCAAGTTAAAAAAAAAAAAAAAGAAAGAAAGAACAAAAGCAAAGCTTCTTAAAGGGATAGATGTCTGTGGAGATAAAGCCATAATTCCATGGATAGTGAGCTGCCCAGTGTTTGTGTCTACATTTGTCTAGAGGCTGCATGGACACCAGTCTGGGGTTACCTGTTCCCATTCACTGGCTCCTAATGTTTTTCTCTTTGAAAGATGGCAATGGTCAGGCACCACCTGGTTTTCTGAATGTTGTCTTGTCAAATTCTTGGTTCTTTCTTTCTGAGAATCATCTTGTTTTCGTTGCTGCTGCTTCCGTTTCTTTAACACTGCCTTCACATGCGTGGAGAGCTTGCTTCAAAATGTCCTGAAATCACAACAGCAAGGGAAGGAGCAATGTTTCCTGTTGCCTAAAGAGATCTCAGGTGCATGGCTTCCTCTAGTACAAAGGAGACAAACCATTCACAAATTCAGAATCCTTCTTATGCAAAAAGGGTCCAGAAGACTTAAACATACCTGATGTTTTCCATTAGCATTCAAAAGATAAACTTGTCAAATTTTCTCCTCTCTTCTTTTCTTTTTCTCTCTCTGTCTCTCTTTCTCTGATTCTCTGTCTCTCTGTTTCTCTCTGTGCCTCTCTCTGGTGTGTGTGTTTTGAATATGTTTCGTATGTGCATACATGTATAGTTGCCTTTGGACATGTGTGCATATAAGGAGACCATAGGTCAATGAATGAAGTCTCCCTCTATTGTTCTCTCCTGTATTGTTGCAGACATGGTCTCACACTAAGTCTAGATTCCATAGATTAGGGTAGGCTGCCTTACTAGCAAGCCCTTGGGATCCTACTTGACACTACTTCCCCAACACTAGAAATACAGATGTGCCACTGTGCTTATCATTTTTTGTTTTGTTTTGTTTTTTGTTTTTGTTTTTTGTTTTTTGTTTTTGTTTTTGTTTTTTGTTTTTGTTTTTTCAAGACAGGGTTTCTCTGTATAGCCCTGGCTGTCCTGCAACTCACTTTGTAGACCAGGCTGGCCTTGAACTCAGAAATCTGCCTGCCTCAGCCTCCCGAATGCTGGGATTAAAGGCGTGTGCCACCATGCCCAGCTGTGCTTAACTTTTTATACTGATAATGAAGATCCAAACTCAAATCCTGATGCTTTCAAGTCAAGCACGTGATCTATCTAGTGGTCTCCAGCACTGCTAGGATTACTTTTAAAGAGCATAGTATTCAGTATTAGTTTCCATGAGACCTCTGACTCTTTCTTGGTCAAATGTGATTCTATTAAAATATTGCTGAGTGGTGCCTCTAATATCAGCCTAAGACAATCACTTAGCCTATCACCCCACTGGGATTTTTCCTATCTTCTAAAGGTAATCGTCATCTACTGTTAAACACTAAATGTGGCTCTCACTAAATTGAACTATGGCACACTCACTGTCATAAGTTCTTCCAAATAGAATCTTAGCCCCATGAAGTATTGACAAAATCAATTAAATATACTCATAGACTATCAGGAACACTGAGTGTTTATTGAGTAATTCACAAAAAACTGATTTCTGGGGATAGCTACCCACTAAGCATAATTCCTAGAGTAGTCTTGTCCAAATGTAAAAAGTGGCTTTCAGATAAAAATCTATCAATGTTCATGAGTAATTACTGATATGTCCATTATCAGTCAGGTATGATAGCATCCACCTGCCATTCCAGCTCTTGTGAGGTAGAGGCAGGAGGGTCAGAAATTGAAAGCCATGCTTGGCTTCAAAATGAATTCAGTTTAAGGTTACAGTCTGAGTTTCATGAGACCTTGGGTCAAAAACAAAACAGAATTATATCTTGATTAAGTTATGGATGGATATATAGACAGATGATAGATCAATGACAGACAGACAGACAGATAGATAGATAGATAGATAGATAGATAGATAGATAGATAGATAGAGATAGTAGGTAGATAGATAGAGATAGTAGGTAGATAGAGGATAGGTGATAGATAAGATAGAAATACATACATACATACATACATACATACATACATACATATATATGATAGATTAGTTAGATAGATGGTAGACAGACAGGATAGATAAGATACATAGATAGATATACAGAGAGATAGATAGATAGATAGATAGATAGATAGATAGATAGATAGATATAGTAGGTAGATAAAGGATAGGTGATAGATAAGATAGAAATACATACATACATACAATACATATATATGATAGATTAGTTAGATGGTAGACAGACAGGATAGATTAGATAGATAGATAGATAGATAGATAGATAGATAGATAGATGATAGACAGATAAATACATAGACAGACAGATGAAAGACAGATCACCTTACAGTAGCATGTAGCAGAATTTTCACTCTCCAATTAATTTAAATATTAATACAACAAGAAGCCTGTGATTGGACAGGAAAAAGGGAGGCAGAGCTAAGAGTTTCAGAGACAGGATCAGGGACAGGAAAAGGAGGGAGGAAGATGGAGGAAGAACAAGAAGATCCAGATTCCACATTGCTTTAAATAGCCACAGGTAGCTATGAATAGCTTATAAGGGATGGATAATTACAGGAGAATTTGTCTTATCTAGGTAGGCAATTAATGTCATTATCAATTGAATCTGAAATTATTGTGTGGGCATCTTTTGTATTGAGAATTTATTGATATATAAATCTGACTGATTCATTATAAGCTTCAAGAGTTTTGATTTACTGGGTAGAGGGGATTTGTGACAACTAAGCCACAGGGGGTAGATGGCTGAAGAGATAGAAGCAGTTCTGAGGCAGGTCAATGGGAGCCTGGTTGCTGGGGCCCAAGAGTATCTAGTAATAGCACAGGATGCTGGGTTTTTTAATATTTCCTGCGACAGTATCATAATGTAAGAATATGATAAATTAAACAACATTAACACATATGGCTTACTCATGCAATATGATATAAAATTTTAGGAAAAATACAATCTTTCAGCATTTAGAAGGACATATGTTTGTTTCCAAGTTTGACAGTTTACAACATGACCTTATGAATGGTGTTTCACTTCTATGTATCTTGGATTTAATATCTAAAAACAAAAAAAAAAAATGAGGAATCCACCTACTGTATCAATATGTCACCAGTATTAAAAATAGTGTATAAAAACCCAGAGTTCAGTGCTTGGTGCATAGTGTGGTTTCAAAACTGATGGCTTTAGTTGGGCATGGGGTACCCACCTGCAATCAGGAGTGAGCTTTAGTATCACAAGTTCAAGAAGGATAAAAGCAAGTATTAGAGGCCAGCTTAGGCTACACAGAGAGACCATCACAAGAAGAGGAATGACAGGAGGAGAAGGAAGAGAGATGAGGGAGAGGGAGAACGGCTTCTAACCTTGAAAACGCTGACTGCTCGATTGCCATGCCTTGTGGCCTCTATGTAGACAATCAGTTTGAACTAAACATTGAACATGAGGAGAAATTAAGATTAGCAAGGCAGAGACTACAGGTTTTCTAGAAGATACAGCTTCTCTTTAGGGCAAGCCATTTCACAGACTGACAGTGACAATGAGCTCACCACTCTTCAGGAGAGAGATAGGGGCTTGTCTCAAAAATCAATACTGCAAGTTCAAATTGAGCTTGAAATATGTAAAGTAAGCTTGGCTTAAAACCTTTTGTAAACCCCATATAATAAACGTTTCAGATCAGCAAGCGAGTTGTTCTATTAAACACTAAACTTCCCTGGCATAATTAAGACTCATTTAAAGAAGAATTACTGTGATATCCAGCAGGAGAAGCTGAAGCTGATTCCTATTCTTTCTTAACAAAGCCTTGAGTGTACAGTGATCTCGAGGCAGATGAAGGAAGCCGAGTATTGCCTACCTACTTTCTTCCTGTGATTTGTGTTACTAAAACACAATAGCTGAGACTGGTTAAGTTATAAGCACTAGTTTATTTGGTTCATGGTTCTGAAGGCTGGCATAGCTAAGATTACGTATTATATATTTCATCTGGTTGTTTCCCATTACTATATTAGGCCATATGGGCAATCTAACTTATAATGTAAAGGGGGTTGTTGTAACTCACAATTCTGGAAGCCCAGTTTAAAAAGAAACAAATACCAGGGGTGTTCTTCTGGTAGAACGCATGAAAGCAGAAGACACTGCCTGCAGAAGACAAAGAGGAGAAGTGTGGGTTCCCTCTACTCTCTCCCTCCTTTTATACGGACACCAGTGATTGAGTCCATGGTCTAATTTGATCTTAGTCACCTCCCAAAGACCCCATGTCTAAGCACTATAATGTATAAGTTTCCATACTGTTCATATATTGTAAATGGATTTAGATTTTAGTGGACTCAAAGCCAACCATGCCCTAACATAGATATTATGTACTTTTTTGAATCAAAAGTGATTTCATGCTTAAGTCTCAATGTTATTTAAATACTGTTAAGAAGGACTCTTGATGGCTATACAAACACTAGAGGAACACATCACCTAAGTATCACAACATAAGGTTCCA
Organism: Mus minutoides; assembly: GCA_902729485.2. NCBI lineage: Eukaryota > Metazoa > Chordata > Mammalia > Rodentia > Muridae > Mus > Mus minutoides. The sequence goes on from LR749496.1 coordinate 3,153,543, forward strand.
CAACAATTGAGAAAAGTTGCCTAAGAACAGGCAATGGATACTTATCTGAAGACTGGGAACATAGTTAGGTCCATTTCTCTCATGACATGTTAAAAGAAGTTAAGAAAAATTATGGTTCAATGCAAAGATTAAAATACAAAAGAATTCTAAAAATTTTCTGAAGCATTAAACAAAATTCAATTGGATTATAATTTTTAAAATGTTTCTCCAAAAGTAATATGTGAGGCAATGGGCTATGCGCAGACAGCCTGGTCTATAGTCGAGCTGAGGTCTTGATCCCCTGTAGGACCCAGTGGTGGTAATTTCCACCTACATGGGAGAGTAGGGGTTCGACCATGTCTCCTGGACCCTTGGCTCCTGTTGAAGTTACTGCTCCCACAGCCCCCACAAGAGAGGTTCGTGGGTAGACAATGTCCCAAGCTTCTGGCCTTCTGGCTAGACTCCTCCACACAGTTACCTAGCAACAGCAAGTTAACACTGCCCACTCTAAGAGGGCTGTTTGGCCCCTCCTTGCGCTCTAAGCTTTTACCTTTCTCTCTTAAGCTTTTACCTTCTTATTCTTTAGCTCTCTTTCTCTTTTCCTTCCCCCTCTCTCCTCTCTACATGGTCATGGCCAGTCTCTCTCTCCTTTTACCTTTACTCTTTCCCCCTGACTTTCTACAATAAAGCTCTAAAACCATAGACTGTCTGTGATCACGAAGGACCAGACTAAAGACTCTTACCTGCGTGGAAACTCCAGGGCCGAGTGCCGTTCTGGGGCCCACTATTCCGTTCTCAGCTCCTCCACTGTATCCAGTGTGGGATGCTGGATACTGAGAGGATCCTGAGAACCTGTTACCGGGGGCACCCTTTGTCCACCCCCCGCCGTGTAGGGTCAGTGGCTTCACACAGTCAGATGCCCACCAGGAAAGTGTCCAGCAGTCCTCCCATGTCCACCTGCCCAGAGCACCTGGCAGGACATGGGCGCTATCCCTCCCCTCTCTTTCTCCACACCTAGGGGCCTGCAGTAATATAAATTATCTAGCAAATTAGAAAAAGTATTTCCAGCTTTGAAATTTTCAGTATGTAAGCATTTGTATTTATATTTCACTTATTTAATTTATATTTTGAGACAGGATATATATATATATATATATATATATATATATATATATATATATATATATATTATTTTTTTTTCCCTGTAGCACTGGCTTTTCTAAAACTTGCTATGTAGTCCAGCTGGTCTAGAATTCACAGAGATTTGCCTGCTTCATCCTGACAAGTGCTGGGGTGTAAAGCATGCACTGTCACACCCAAAATGTTATATGGAAATATAAGTAATAAGTGACATATAGAAATAATTACACACACACAGACACACAAACCGAGAGAGAGAGAAAGAGAGAGAGAGAGAGAGAGAGAGAGAGAGAGAGAGAGAGAACCAGAAGAGGGATCAACTTCAGAGGTAGTCAAAGAAATAAATGTCGGTTTGCATGCTACAGTTGATTTATTTTCTTCAGATCTGATTAATACTTAAGAACACACACGTGTGTGTGTGTGTGTGTGTGTGTGTGTGTGTGTGTGTGTGTAGTGCAAGTGCGTCCAAGTTATTGTATGTGAGCAATGGTATAAATACTTCAAGTTGTCTGTGTAGAGACCAAGGACAGCTTTGTATGCCAGTCCTCCATGTTGTTTGAGTCACTTCATGGTTGCTCCCTGTTGTCAAACTGGCCCAGGAGCTTTTGGCGATTCTGCTGTCCCCAGCTCCTATCTCACCTTAGTAGCATGAGGATTACAGAAATGTACTGCTGTGTCTTGCTTTTACACGATTATGAGATGTAAACTTAGATTCTCATGTACAGCAACGATCCATGTCTCTTTTCCTGGCTCAGTTATTTCCACAAAATGCTTTTCAAGCCTTAGAGATTTATTTAAAATTATACATAATATGAAAGTTGGACACAGTCCACTATTACTCTGAGAGAGCCCTCCTCTTTTTTACTTTAATCTGAACTATGATTATCAATGTTTATGGTTGTCTATTATTTCTTAGAGCATTGCCAAAACAACAAAAAAAATTATTTTTCTATGAAACCAAGTATAACAATTTAAGTTTTATAATTTAAAAATTCATTTGAACTTTAGCAATAAAAAGTTAGTCATTATCTTTCGTATCTTAAATTGCTCAATAGATAGCAGACATCTGGGAATAGTGTGTTTATATAAGTCACAATAGATTGTTAGAAGTTCAGTTATGGGTAAACATGTGTTCTGGATATCAACAGGTACATACCACAGGCAACTAACTCTGCTGGAACATCAGAGCAAAACCCTAAAATAAAAAACATGAAAATCTTGGCTTTAGGTCTCCATGTGTTTAGAAATGGTAAACTTAAAACTGGATGTAATCAGGGTCTACAGAGATATCTCAGGCAATCAAGCGTTTGCTGTGCAAGCATCAGGACTCAAGTTCAGATTCTCTGCCTCTGTGTAAAAGGAAAGCATGCTGGTACCGAGGGTGGTGGATCAGGCCTGGCACTAGCATCCTTAGGGATGCCTGGTCCACTAGCAGCCACAGGAATGACTGGTCCACTAGCATCCTCGGGGATGACAGTCCACTACTCTTGCCAGATTGGTAAGCTCTGGATTCAGTGAGAGATAGAGTCTCAAAAATATATGAAGGCAGATGCTTGATATCCAACTGTAGCCACTACTGAGGGTTGCACACACACAGGGTGGGGACATTTTGAAATGCTGATATAAGATGCTCTCATTGCTGTTATATTCCTTGGAAAAGAAGAGGGTGTGCTTTCTCTCTGTTCAGAGCCTTGAAAAGTAGAATGTTCCTCTTGTCAGGTGACCCTGAAGAGGGATAGAGATAGATTCCAAGGACTCTGATGAGCTGTGAAGGTCCCCAATTTGTTTCTCATTCCAGCTTCTAGTTTTCATTAACTTTAGCTTCTCGTTTAGAGCCCCAAATCATGTTTTATACTGAGGGCCGTTTATGCACTTATTGGAAAAATAAACTAGCCATAGTTTAATGCTTTGACCTTGTTAACATCCAAACTGAGAACCCATGGAGTCTGTACTTCAAGGGACCACTGTGGGTGGGTGGAAGGCTTCCAAGTAGAAGGCCTGCCCAAGGTACCAGGAGAGATGCACATGCTGTTATGTTCTGTTGATTCATTCCTCAATTTGTTTGGAAAAGGTTCCAAAAAAAAATGGTGGAAAGCTCAACTCTTTAGTATGCTCCTTACAATCCAGGACCAGGTAAATGTGTGCAAGACGGCAAGTCACCTTCAAAATGAGGTCCAAGTTAAAAGCTTGACATACAAAGGTCAGAAGAGTCTGTCCTTCCAGCTCTCACATGGGAGACCTGAAAGATCCAAACAGGGATCAAGCATATCTGGAAGTTTCCTTCTGCCCTCACCCTATCAACCACCCACCTGTTACTTAGTGTCCTATTGAGGAAAATGTGAGCTTTGAACAGTGGAGCTTGGGACCCCTGATTTAATCAGTATCAGCAGAAAAACAGTCTCTTCTTTATCTCAAATTAACTACAAATTCAATTAGAATAAAAATCTTCGCTCACCCTGCAGAAGAGATTTTACACAAAGAAAAGCAGATGTTCCCGCCACATTGAGAGCACTTTGCCCAGCAGTCGATGGAATTTTCCATCTTGCAAGTCCAATCACTGGTGAAAGATACACAGAGGCAGCCTCTCCCACTCTGAAAACAGCTTCCATTTCCTGCTCGCCTTTAATTAGATTTACTTCTTCAACTGAAATAATATCAGGCTGAAAGAATGCGGGGGGGGGGGTGCTTAATATTGGGTTTGCAAGGGACTGGAGAGATTGCTTGGTCTGTAAAGTGCTTGTGGCAAAGCATCAGGACTTGAGTTCAATCCCCAGAATAAAAGGACAAATGCAGGATGTGGTCGAGTTGGAAGCATGGTAGAGGAAGAGTCAGGAGCATTCCCCGAAACTTGCTTATTAGCCAGTGTAGTCATTTTCCTCTGAAAAAGCAATATGGACAAGTCCTTAGGACCAACACCTAAGGTTGAAGCCTGTCTCCATAGGCATATGCACATCCCTACTCCACACTCCCACGCTCCAATACTGCAGTAGCAAAGCCAGAAAAGGTTAAACATTTACTCTGAGGCACTTTCACCGGTGAAGCTTTTCTTACTTATTGAGAGTTTGTTCAGCTGGACAATACATAGTAGTAAGACTAACCATTGGAGATTGTAATGAGATCATAGCTTAAAACTCGATGCTGAGCTTTGAACAAATAAAGGAACACAAATGGAAATTAGAAGATACTTACAATAAAGTTATATGGATTCCTTCCTTCCTTCCTTCCTTCCTTCCTTCCTTCCTTCCTTCCTTCCTTCCTTCCTTCCTTCCTTCCTCCCTTCCTCCCTCCCTCCCTCCCTCTCTCTCTTTCTTTCTTTCCTTCCTTCCCTCTTCTCTTCTCTTCTCTTCTCTTCTCTTCTCTTCTCTTCTCTTCTCTTCTCTTCTCTTCTCTTCTCTTCCTTCTTTCCTTCCTCTTTCTTTCTTTCTTTCTTTCTTTCTTTCTTTCTTTCTTTCTTTCTTTCCACATAAAGAATGGCCCATGAGCCCATGTGCTCATTGAAGAGATGCTGAATCACATTTGGAGCCAGAGGCACTAATATTGAAGGGACACACACATATCAGGCTACCATGATCTCTTTGGCTTCTGGAAATGTCTGAACGTGCGCTAAAATATGTAAAACCTACTTTAGTTTACATTCATCCATTTCATAAGAGAGGAAACTTTAATGATAACCGTGAGATCATATTTTTAATTTTACTGAGAATAGTAATGAATTATTGAAAAACACGTTATTTTTATTATATATTATTAATTTATTTAGGCTCCCTTCATTCTTAGGTTTATTAGGCTTATTACTAGATAAAGAGAAAAAAAAAAAAAACCACTTGATACTGAGTTTCCATTTCTTTCCACAGGATGGCATTGAAATATGTCACATCTTTTTTTCAAATTTTCCTTATCAGGATTGGAAAAGTATTCTTACACATCTTTTTATTCCTAGCCCTCATGAATCTATTTCAGACAAGTTAATTCCCCACCAATGCAGCCAGACTGACTTTGCTGAACTTTACATCTGTTTGTAAGCATCTCCACGTTAAGTGGCCAGGAATCACGTTCCTAAGGAAGTGCCCCATGGATCCAGTGTTTTTCCAGAGTTCTCCTCTTTCCTGGGCCATTTCCTTTGCCTGTTCCTACTCTCTATCCACTTCCTGTGTATGTGTTAGATGATTCTGCAATCCTCATTGCCTTTGCAGTTCATTTTTAGCACGTATGTCCTGGACAATGCTATAGACCCCAGGTAAAGCCCCAAACAATACAGAGAGATGAGCAGAAAGCAGAGTGAGCCAACAACTGCAGGTGGAGATGGTAAAGGTTGCCAGGAAGAAAAGTAGAGAAGTAACAGAAGATGAAAGAATGCTGTTTACATCAAGCCACCAGATGTAGCAGAGGTAACACTGGATTTAGCTGAAGCAAGTGACATTGTAGAAATATCTGACACCTTGGAACCATCTTAGATCTTTTGGAATGTGGAGTAGACTGCTTTGAATACAGAAATGAATATTATTAAGTTAGAATAAGTATCTGGATACTCCAACACAGCAGTTGACTCATGCCTGGCCCTGCAGGCTACTGCTACTGGCACTTTCTCTAGGTATCCTGACGGGTCCACAGTTAAGTAATTCCCTGTCTGTCTTCCTGTTACACTTTCATATATATAATCATGTACCATATTCCCATTATAATGATCCCATATTTATCTGTCTGAGTTGTAGAATTTTATTCATCCCTATGTCTGGGGTCTAGCACACACCATTGGCATTAGTAATGATTGGGTATTTATTATTAAATAAATGGTGAGTTGAATATGTGATTAAGCAAAGGAATAAGTAAACAAACAAATGTACTTACTAGCAATGGCTCTTCAGGGCAGAAAACAGGAAAAAAATAAAATATTCATTATTTTTCTAACTAAATATTGTCTCAGTATTCTAAATAATGGAATTTTATCTTCCCTGTACATTTTTACTAATGTTTCTTCATTTATAAAACAGTAAAAATTATTGAAATATATTTACATTATACACACATACATATTATATATACACATATATGTGTATAATATATATATATATATATATATATATATATATATATATATATATATATATATATATATATATATATATATGGAACAAGAAGCCAGTGTAGTAGGAAGCCAGTTTCTCCTCTGAAAAGCAGGCAACACAGAAGAAAACTGGTACCTGGGCTTGTTGTGTTGGGGGTTAGAAGCAGTGGCATGGAGGCTGAAAGACAAAGATGCACAGGTTGGTTCAGCATGTTTAAGGATTAAAAAATGAGATGCTATCTGGAAAGTCACACACTGAAGATCAGAAATCTGAAGATAAGAGTCACTGTTGACCCTAAACTTGGAAGCTCTGTCATGGCCTCCCATTAAATGTCTCTATGTTCTACCATTCAAGCAAAGGGGCCATGCCTTTTAAATATTTCACATTATGACCATAGAATATTTTTTTTAAATCTACATAGTTTAGCTTGGAGCTTGGCTAATGGTGTTTACCAAAGTTTAGCCGATGCTAGTTTCTCTTGTAGGATTGAAGGAGGGCAGCACATTCATAAACATTGTTTTGTTTTTAGTTTCATTTTGTTTTGACCACAACTTGTAAAGAAGCAATGCAGATTTTGTCTTGCCCACTCATGTGGCAAGGAATTTGGCTCCAACACTCTCAACATCTGCCCAATGTTGTATAGGATCCAAATAACAGTCCAACCTTTAAGTCCAAAGTCTAAAGGTAGAACCTTTAGATTGTCATATATTAGAATAAATATTAACTTTCAAATCATTACAGATTGATATGTAGTTAAAAGACCATTAAACAGTTTTGTATTCAGTTTCTCCCCTAGCTGAAATCTTGACATTTATAGTGTCAGCAGAAGAAGTATTATTTTCTTCTGTAATATATCCACAAAGTCCTTCCCACTGCCCTCTGACGGGCACAGCTCCTTCTTCCATAATCCTTCCTGCCCTCCATCTTACCAGTTATTGTCTTAATATTGGTACATAAATGGATCCACAAAACAGGGAAACATTGTGAAATTAGCATCTGTCATTTTGCCAAGTCTGGAGACCTTCATGTAGATGGACACGTGTCTTCAGCTGTCATTATTGGTATGTGTGTATTTGTGTTTCAGCTCTCAAAATTTTAGCTGTGATGAGTTTTGGTGTGGATTTCTTTGACTTTATTTTACAATTTTTAATAAATGAGATATATATGAATATATTATAATTATATATGTAATATATATATTATATAATTATAAAATATATATATATATAATCTCCAAGTTTAGAAAAGTCCACCCATCCATGACTTATTAGGGAAACTTCTCAAGTCCTTACCTTCTTTCCCCATAGGACTTTGATAATGCAAATGATAGGTCTTTTGTTACAGCCAGAAATCTTTGTATTTCAGGATTGTATCCTTCCTTTTTTCAGACTACTCTTTGAAGAAAGTATCCTTGCTTCTAAAGATCAGCAGTCCTCATGGCTTCCAGTTCACCTATATTTCACATCTGTGTCTTCCATTCTGCCCCAGAGCCTGCCGGAACACTGCATTTTCATGCTGATTTTTGCATTTTTTTCAGTTCATGCATTTTCTAACTGGCTTATGATTGTATCTATGATTTTTTTGAAGGACAGAACTTTTCTCTTTTTCCTATTTCTTAATGGAGGCCCCCCTTCCTTCTTTTTCTCCCCGCTCCTTATATCTATTAGTTTCAAGATTCTTTACATTGCTTAATGAATCATTCCCACAATAGCGCTTTAAAATCTTGGTCAGATGATTTTTAACATTTATGTCATAGATTGTGTCCTGTATTGTTTGTTGCTTTGTTTCTTGCAGGTTGGTTTCATTCTTGCTTTAGACATGACAAGATGATGATGAGGAGGAGGAGGGAGAGGAGGAGGAGGGGGGCATTGAAATATGGACATTGAGAAGCTATGGAGTTCTTTAAACTTCCTTTTTTAACTGTCTTCCTCTGAGAGCACTCTAGTTGAGGAAAGAAAATAAGAGTTTGGATGGAGGAAGCCCAAGCCCCTCCATTGCTTCCATTGACAGATGGGGGAGAAGGAAGAGAGGGTGCCACTTGCTGCAGTTGAGCTGGGATAAATCTGCAACAGTACTTCCCCATGTGGGAGGGCCAGATGTGCCTGCTTGGCTCCACATGTGTATTCTCCCAGAAGCCCAAGGTGGGGCTCTTGTCTGTCTTGCAGAAGTGAATGCTTCTGTTCCCCACATTAACTCCTGGGGTCTCCTCCTCCAGTTAGTTCCATGCACTTGGCTTGGTTAAGCAGCTATTTATTTTTCTTTCTTTCTTGGCTTCCTGGTTCTTTGACACCTAACAGAGAGAAGGGAGAGAGGAGAGCAAGAGAAGAGAGGGGAAGCAATCATGAGGGACAATCATGTCTTTGTCCATCGAGACTCCGGGGTCCTTGACTCTTTGAGATATGGTTCTCGTAGGAAAATGAAGGAAAGGCGAAACTCAAGCTCTTTCTTGCTCTCCTTGTGCCTTGAAATTCGAGGTCAGTCTGACGTCTCCTCTCCACATTGCAACAGCTTCTTATGTGTGTTTCATATAAATTCTCAGCATGGTGGCTGTCCACAGAATAAGAAACAGAAAAGAAAAGAAAAGTATTCTCCCACACCCTCAACAGGACTGTTAACAAGAACACTGACACAGTCAGAGCTATAAATCACACTGATATTTGCGTATTCCGAGCATCTTTTTTGTCGCAGTTTATTCTTCTGTAGAAGCAGTGCCTCATTCTCTCAGAACCCCAGGCTATTCTCGGGGTGGCGATCCACTGAGAATTTCAGGAATTACAGGCATGGACCACTGTCACCACTGTCACCAGCTCTGTCCCCATTTGTTTTCTGCAGAAAGTTAATTTTCTTTACTCATCTGTATATGTCAACTTAATCAATATATCATTAGAAAAATCCAACCTAACATCTCAGTTATGGCAAATAGAGAATTCCACCTCAAATCCCCGACTGGAATTCCTTGAGGCCTCCTTGATTAGCACTGAAGTCCTAATCACAACCTTCACCTCGCAGGTCTCACTGAAGAAAGAACGGGAACAGCCATTTTTAACCTTTAATTTCCCTCTTCTGGGAATTCCAGGGCACTCACTTGAGAAGCTGTTGCGATTCACATTCCACAAGCCCCATTCCCTTATCTATAGACAATATGTTTATTTTATTTTAACCATTGAGATAATATCAATACAGACATAGATTTTTGAAACCCACATCATCATTCCAAACTACCAAACAGCTTTGTTTTTTCCCCTCAGTTTATAACCCCCAAACTTTTAAAGTGTCTACTGATATAGTACAGCAAAAGTGCCCATTGAGCATTAAGTGCTGAGTGTGGGAAAGTGTGATCAGTGTTGCTAATGGAGGATTGACACTCAGTGGGTTGGTGTGTCCTCGTGGTATGAATGAACTATTCCAAAGTGTTTTTCATTTGTATTGTTAGCTACAGACTAGACAGCTAATATTAACCCACTGAGGTTGAGCTGGTAAGATACTCCATAGAGTTTGAGTTTAATATTTTATGTAGGTTTTTGGCTTTATGGACACACTTGTGACACTATGGACTTAAGTAACAATACACTTATTTTTACATCATCAAAAATCAAGTGTGAGGGCTGGCAAGATGGCTGAGTGGAGAGAAGGAGCTTGCTGAAAATCCCAGTGAACTGAGTTCAATCCCCAGAACCCATGTGGTAGTTCGCTTTCAACTTAGAACGTGTTTATTTCTAGCTCACCTAGGTAGCTCAGGACTCAGAAGGCATCAGGAGAGGGTGACAAAATGAGGATAGCAAGCAGTTGTCTAGACAGACTTTCCCTGGGACACCTCACATATTACTGTCTCAACGTTTCTTTTGTGGATCTTGCTGAAAAGAAGGTATTGCAATTTCGTTGGCATCAGTGACCTGGCATCTCTGAATTATTTCCTGCTTTGGTTTACAGAGGAATAAGCCTGTAATTAATTATATATCAGAACATGAGAATCGACCTGGCAATAATGTACAGGCTAAGAATGCTCTATTTACATATGTAGGTTATTTAAAATATGTCTTGTTAAATAAATATTTAAAATCCCTCCTTATTTGGCTTATAAAGTGTTGGAAAAGAGGCTGCAGTTTGACTTTACAGAATGTTCAAAAGTGAGAGACTTGATCTAGACAATCACCCCTGCCCAGTTAACATCACCTCCTGTTCTTGCATAGCAGGGCACACAGAAAACATCCTTAATAAAAAAACATCAATTATTTACATCAGCACTGAAATGTATACTAATGGGAGCAAGTTGGTCTTCAGGAATTCATATAGCTTATAAAACATATAAGTACAACAAGGAGCCTAGGCATGAATTAACAAGATGTCCAACAGTGGATAGGATGTATGGAAAACAGTGGTGTCACAATAAAATGTCTCCTCTGTGGGCAATTTCCTCCTTGTAAATAAATATCTAGATTTACTTTTAAAGGGGAATAAAATAAAATGGAGAACCAAAAGAGATTTTTCCATGCCTGTCAAATCAACAAGACCCTGGTTAGAAGAACAGACACAGGAGGTGACAAGGTGGAAAGATAAGAGAGTCTCAATGATACACAGGAGGGATTCTGCTGGAATTGATGAGGGCGCCCTGAAGTTAACTTTCCTCCAGAGGGTTTGCCTCTAACCGCATTTGGTCCCTGCAGAACGGTTCTGTGAACATGGCAGCTGCGGATCCACCAGGGGGAGCAGTTCGCCAGCACAAAACCAACCTTCCCGAAGGAAACCGCCGAAGTTGCCTCTTCCTCTCAATTTACACAGCTGACAGGACCCTGATTTTATCAGTTCTCCTAGATGCAGCACGCACATACCTGGAGCTGATTCCCTCCAGCCAGCCTCATGCTACTGGGATACGATACACCTCACAAACTCATGATCACAGGCACGCTTTTCCGTGCATAGCAGCCCTTGTAATTTACTGAAATCCCTCGCCTTTTTTTTTTTTTTTTTTTTTTTTTTTTAAATAGGAAGTAATTTGGGCTCTGCTTCCACACCATCTTTTAAGGAGAGAATGAATAGTTTATCAAACTAGTTGTTCGGCGTGGCATTAAAGTGTGTGAGAGTCTTCCTCAGAAGGCAGGTATCTACTGGAGTTTATTGATAACCGAGTTTCTCTCTTAAGCAACCCCCCCCCCCAACCTTTTTCTTCCTTTAACCAAAGCCCTGGGGCTGGGAAAGAAAACAGCTGTCAGAGAAAGGCTGGTGTCGGTGATAAGCCTTTTGTGTGCAAGCTCAAACTTTGAGACCAGCCTGTCCAAACAAAACAGCTGTGGTCTTCAGTGTGGACGGCAGAGTACACCAAAGCTGTTGGTGAAGGGGGGTTGGGGGGGAGGCATCCAGAAAATATGCTGGTCCCTGAAGCATTCTGTACATGGTTGCACAATCCATGAAGGAATTCCCAAGGGGAGCCAAATTTTATTTTTAGTAGAGGTCAGTCCTCTGGTCTCTTTATCCTAATCCTCCATTGTGGAGCTTTAGCACATTGCTGTTACAATAGCCCTTGATGCTTGAGGTGGAAAGCCCGGGCTCCTGGCTCCGCAGCTCTGGCATGAGGAAGGCGGAGGAGCCTGGGGGCTCATTCTAGACTCCCAAGTTGCTAGTGAAACTGCTCTCAGGGACCCTTGTTTCTAGATCAATCTGCTTCAAGATCGGTCTTTTTTCTGTTAGTCACAGAGCCTGTGTCAAGAGCCTGTAAAGAACAATGTAAGGGACGCCAAGGTGACTTTGTAACCTCTAAGTCTGTGCACCGGGCTCTTAAAGCCACTATGTGAAGCGAAAGTCAAACTCTTTCTTTGGAGAAAAAAATAAATAAATAAATAACCACTAGACTGTTTCTGGAGCTTATCTGCTTTCTGTTCCCTCGTTTGTCCCTCATGGGCATCGTTAAACTCTGTAGAAAGCAAGCGTGCAGCTGACATTCAGGGAGTAGCTGATACCTCCTTTCTGCGGGGGTACTAGTGTCCCTTCTAAGTAAATCAAACACAGGAACTAACTTAGGAGCATTTTCCTTCAACCTTTCTGTTATTATACATTCTCATAAATTTCAAATTGACTTCTGAATAAACCACAGAGGGAAAAAAATCATGATTCTCAGGTGATCTTATGTATTAAATTTGTCAATTATTGTTGTATGTAGTTTTTGAAGAGGACCAGGCTGAAAGAGCTAAAATCATTTCTGGCAAAGTTTTATTTTTGATATTCCACTACTTTATCACAGTTGTTCATCCTGGAAACAGAAGTGAAAAGAATCCCATTAAAAATACGTAATAGTATGGGCCAGGCATGGTAGCATATAGAATCCCCACACTCAAGAGACAGAGGCAGTGTTGAAACAAACTCAAGTGCTAACACTGTGATCTGATGTTATCACAGGGATCTATGTCTCAGTATGGGGGTAATCTTTTATTTTTTGTTTTTTTGTTTGTTTGTTTTGTTTTTGGAGCAGGAGACTAAAGGAGAGATAGCACTTAACCTGGCTCATTTTCTTCCTAGTCTTCTAGTTGTGTTTGCACAGATGCCACAAGGCTACATTCTGAATTCTGGCACAAATTCATGAGAGGTAAAGCTTACATGGGTATTAATTGCTTAGTCACCACATGGAAGAAACTGAGTCACAATTTATACCTACTAGAGCAGTAGAGGGCTGTCTCACTCTGCCCTTGCCCCTGCCCCTGCTTTTGCCTTTTCCCCTTGCTATTCCACTCCTTTCCAATCACTTGCTTCCTGAGTTGTTCCAACTTAAGGAATTGTATGTGATAAGCAAACTGGATTGCAAAGCCATGGGTCAGACCCCAGAGTAAAAACTTAGCATAGCAGGCAAAAGAAGATACTGATTTCAACAAGATGTCAAAATTGTGCCCATACCTGACCCAGATTTCTTAACCCTCCTCATTGAGAAGTGGCCCTCAGTCTAGACCCTTCTGCAGGTCCTCGGTGAGTGGGACAGGCTGTACCAAGCATCCCATTTAGTGTTATCTGCTGGGAAGGGGAGCTACTTCTGTTTTTCAGGGGTTTGTGACAACTTCTGCCCTGCAGATAACTCACTTGAACGGTTTTCTTTTTCCCCACATCTCCCGCTCAGCACTGAGAAGAAGTATCTACCTTCTGAGGCATGAAATGAAGTTATTTACTTGTTGCTCCAGAACCACTTCAAAGGTTCCTAGATATTGAATCAAATCTAAGCAATTTGTTTTTCCACCCTGGATTTCTGCACCAAGCTCGCTGTTTCTTTCTGCAGTCCAGGTCATTCCATTAGAGATCAGTATATATCTTGTTCCGTGCCGTTTCATCGCTCTGAACTTCCAGAATGTTCTGCATGTTTTCCCCTAATTTTAATTTACATTACAAGCTTTCTATGGGGATGCTGAGTGGCCACCAGAACTTCTAATTTGGTAGAATTTTATCTTAAATAAAATGGAAGAACGCAGGCATCAAGACTGAAGGGGATTCCCATCCTATTGTAAGAACTCTGCTAATACCCTTGAAGAGTAAGAAACACAGCTCAGGCCAGAGAGACAGGACACACCCAAGCTGACTCAGATTAGTGTCTAACAGAGGCAAATGTTCTATAAGCAATTTTCTCCTGATGTTTTAAAGGCATGAACGCTAGCTACAGTCTGCAAACTCCCTCCTCACACAAGCACATTTTCTGCTTTGTTTGGTGTTTCCTCATTTTTATAACCAGAATCAAAGAAGAAAAAGTTCTTCTTCCTCTTGTCAAACATTAATACACAAACTGAATAATTAACATGAGTTATCACTGCTCTTGATTTGAGCTATGTAGCCACATTCACAAATAGCAAAATAATTGGCAAGATGAAAACAGCTCAGACGTGTAGGAGTGAAGCCCTGCCAGCATCAGCAAGAGAAAATAAAATATCTTCCATTCTTTCTCTGGACATTTTTGAGGAGCAGGGGGTGGAGGGGGGTGCTTACTGGAATACTGGAGTAGAGTAAAGTGTGAGCCGTTTGAATCAGATCCATAACTGTCTTTAATTTGTGTCCTTTTTAGCCTTCTTAAGAATGCATCCAAACATTTAGAGGGCTTCATCTCAATTATCTAAATGTTCCCAAACTGAAAATGAAAGGGTCTAATCAGAAGTGAGGAAAAACCAAAAAACAAAACAACAACAAACAAACAAAAAAAGAAAACCAAAACCTCAAGGGTTCAGGACGTGGCTCAGCAGCAGGAGTGCTTGCTATGTGTGAGTAGGACCTGTGGGCTGAGCCCAAGTCCCCACATGGGAAACCAAGGGTGGCAGTTGGTGTCCGTAATGCCAGAGCTGGAAGCCAGGGACAGGCAGATCCTTGGGGCAGGGCTCGATGGCCAACCAGGGTGGCTAAGTCTGTGGGCTCCAGGTTCAGAGAGAGAGAGAGAGAGAGAAACATGGTCTCTAAATTAATGTGAAGAATGAGCAGGGAAAATACCCAGGTCAACCTCTGGTTTTCGTGTGCACATGCGTGGGTTAATGCACTAGCATACACACAGACACAATCCTGGGAGCACAGTCACACTTGAGAGAAGCAGAGGGACAGCAACAAAAAGAAACAGAGACAAAGAGAGACAGAGATAGGCAGAGAAACAGAGACAGAGAAACAGGCAGAGTGGCAGATAGACTGAGAGCCAGAGACAGATTCTAAGAACAGCTTATGGTAAAAGCATGACTTTCTGTGGCTTCTATAGACTTGATTCCCAAGTTGTCTGTAAGGCAACATCATGGTTTTTTGTTTGTTTGCTTGTTTGTTTTTTTTTATTATAAATAAAATTTTAAGAAATCAAGAAAACAAAGCATCTTTAGGAAGAGCCCAAACATCCATTCCCAAGACAACAGAGCACTGACTGGACTTTCCTGGCCCTGAAAGAATCTCTGATGTCCATCTTATTCTGGAATCTTCCCTACAGAACACAACAGGGAACTACTGTGACTTGCTGAACTACTGTGAACTTGTAGTGACTTATAAAACAACTTAAAATGAAATGTTCTGGAATCCAGTCAGAAAGTTCTCAAACTTTTTAATAAATACTTTAAAGAAGCAGTCCCTTAATTTGCTTCTCAGTCTTTGTTTCAGAAGTTTTGTGTTATTTGAGTTAACATTACTTAGTACACCTGCATATGTGTGTCTGTCTGTCTGTGTGCGTCTGTGTACATGTTCATGTATGTGTGTTTAGTCACATGAAGTCTGGAGGCTGATGGCAGGTGTCTTTCTCTATGGCTTCCATCTTTTTGAGAGAGTATCTTTCATGGGATCTGGGGCTCAGCGATTTGACTACAGCTGCTGGCCAGCCAACCTCAGAACCCCCTCCCCCCCCCCCCCCGTCTTTGCTATCCCAGCACCAGCATGACCAGTGAGTGCTGCTGAGTCCAGTTCTCTGAATTAATCACTGGGTCCCAAACTCGGGTCCTCGCAATTGGATGGCAAGCAGTATAGAAACGGACTCATTTTCCCAGTGTTCCTTATCTGTGTGCTTTTAGACAAATGAACCCTGAACGTAGATCGATCACCTCACAATATTCCCACCTCAGAACTCTTGACACTTGAAGCTAGATATTCTTCCTTGTCGGGAGCCATGGTGTCCATCATGGGCCTTATTTGACTAGATACAGCAATGCTCCCCCTTATTCCCAGTCTGTGACAGTAGATGTTTTCAGATAGTAGAAGATGCCTCTGAGGGCAAAATAACCTCCCATTGAGAACCACCACTGTGGCTCATTTACTTGAAATAAGGTTGCAAACCTTATCTAACTTTACATATTAAGCAAAAATAAATGAATCTTCAAGTTGAGAGGCTAAATGTTCTGACATGAATGAGCTCTAGCGAGCAACACTGTGCAAGAAACTTAAAGAGTACAAGAGTTTACAGAAATAATGACTGCTGTTATTAACATATGCAGTTAAGCTTCTGTAATGAAAGAGTTAAAACACCCCCTTCATCGTCACCAAACCGGGCACATAATTATATGAGACCTGTCAGTAAATACCTGTTAGCTAGTTCTGAACAGCAAAGTTCTCAACTCAAGTTTCAAAAACAGAACTTGACTCTACTTTTTAAATGGTCTGGGTAAACACTGGAAGGGCATTTTGAAATTCATCCTGCACAGCCAATTTAAGTGCGTCCATTTCCTGAGCTCAGATGTCCTCTGAGAAACAGAGAAGCCAGGTAATAAAGGTGAGGATGGGACAGCAGAGGTTGCTTAACAAGGCTAGCTGTAGCTGCTTGGAAGCAGTCCTAAAGACGGTGCCCAGTTCATTCAAGTGTGCCCAGGCATCTGTGAGCCCAGAACAGGGCGCCCTGTGATGTTTAATGTGTGATACAGCTAGTAGGGCAGGAGTAGGGAACTGAACACCAACCTTGTGTCTCTGTGTTTATTAAGTTGTATCACATGACATTCGCCTCCCTAAACGGTGGCTTGGTGTGACACCGAATACTGGGATGTGTAAAGGAAGGTAACAGAGGCAGATCCAATCACTCCCAGTAACAAAGGCTTCTTTCTTAAGCTCTTTGAAAGGGTCTTTGGACACAATTTCCTTGTGAAACAATCACTAAATCCTATTCTCTCTGAATTGTGATATGTCCTTGCTCCTGGCTCGACTTTGGCTGACGTCTCTTCTTACACTTGTGGTAGGTGACCTATTTTACAGGGCTCCACCAAACACCGCCCCAGTTACCTCCCAAGTTAATTCAAACAAAAGCAACGCCACCATTTGAGAACTGAAGACGGCATGCCACTTCTCAGGAAGCTTTCTGCAGAGTTTTTCCCACTTAGGACTAGCTATGGGTCCTGTCATTTTTATTTTATTTTATTTTATTTCTTTTCACGTCTTTTAGAGACATCTTGAGCTTAAAGAAACACTTTCTGGGGAAAACAAACCCAACCCACCAAGGAAGCCCTAAAAAGAGAAACCACCGCCAAGGATTAAAAAAAAATGTATTTCTGAGTTGATTCTGAGACCATCTATAATAACCCACAGCTTAGAGAAGGGGCCACACAGATTTGTGAAAATTGGCTCTGGGTTTATTTTATAATTGATTTTTTGTGTGTGTCTTTGTGTTTTATTGTTTATTTTGTGTATGTGTGTGAGCATGCATGTAGTAGTGAGGAGACCACGTGTGGGAGTCAGCTCTGACCTTCCACCAATTACAGCTTAAAGTTGGGCTGTCAGGCTCGGTAGCAGGTGGCTTTCCCAGAAGGGTGATCTCACTAGCCCCACCTTTGACTTTATGTGGAAAGATCTGTAACTCTCTGGGAGGGTTAGATGTGTGCTTCTCACAGAATCCTGCCCTAATTTTGTTTCATATCCATGTTAACACTCTAACCAAATGCAAATTGAAAAGGAACAAGTTTATTCTGCTTACCCTTCAGCTCACAATCTAACTTTGAGAGAAATCAAGACAAGAACTCAAAGCACTAGCCTGAGGTTGAAATGAGAGGGAAATGCTTCTTGCTGGCTCCTTCTTTGGCTTGATCATTCTCATACTTTGATAGCATTTTTATACATTATAGGATCAACCTACCTAAGAAATAGCACTATCCATGGGGAGCTGGGCCTTCCAACATCAATTAAGACAATGAAGACTATCTTTCTAGACATCTTAACAGACCAATTCTCTTCAAGGTGACAGCTAGTGTAGATGATAGAGCTATTTACTACCTTCAGTGTCTTCTTTACCAGATAAAGCACACTAGTATGAGAATTGTGGACATTTGTCACTCAACATTTATTTTTATGGATCATGTTAGATCAGTTTCAACCTTCAAATCATGTTTGAAAATAAAATAAATATTCTGTCATTGTTTAGAGAAAGCAACAAAATACAGTAAATAAGGCAACTTGTGGTTCAATGATATAACAATGGCAGTAATACCAAACACAACTCTATCACACTTACATTTTCTTTTCAACTGTAAGAAAGAGCTGGTTTAAGAAGCTACCAGTTCTGCTTTGGCCTCTGTCTTGCCAGTGCTTGTCAAGGGTCCAGGGGATAGCTCATGGTGAGACAAATCTATCATTTCTCCTGAGTGCTTTCAATAGTGGTATGAGTAGCATATAAGATTGATGCTCCCTCAAAATGCCATCTTAAAGTGAAGGAATTTATTTTTAATACACCAATGAACTTTCTCCTTATTCCAATTGAATCTGTCGCCATGGGTGTATTGATTTCACTTTCCCTAGCTCTCCATGCTTTTTCTTTCCTTTTGAAGTAATGCCTGTTGAAATTTGTAGTTTAAAAAAAAATGAAATTCATCTTGCTCG
Organism: Mus minutoides; assembly: GCA_902729485.2. Lineage (NCBI taxonomy): Eukaryota > Metazoa > Chordata > Mammalia > Rodentia > Muridae > Mus > Mus minutoides. The sequence continues at coordinate 3,172,001 of LR749496.1, forward strand.
TTCTGTGGATCTGATTCTGTTGAAACCAAGCTTTACTTGAGCACTGATGTCCTGGGCATCAGAATTTGAACTGCTATCCCTGGATTGCAAACAGGATCAGTCGTATTCTAGGCTAGGACTTGACGGAGGACCCAGGGAATCAGTCTCCATTCTTTCAAAGCTAAACTCAAAACATTCTTCAATTGTCAGGTCATTGTCAACAGCTTACTCAATGCATTCTTTTAGAAACCCTTTCCTTTTCTTTCTTGGAAGCTTCTGGACTCAAACATCCCATAATGTATCACCTGTGGAATTTAGTCTGGCCCTAAATACCAGCTGACTTTACAATTCAAATGTAATTGCTGATACATTAAATAAATAAATAAATAAATAAATAAATAAATAATAAAATAAAAACACTTCCAGGAAACTGCAAATGCCTGTTTTAGCTTATAATAAGTGATGGTATTTTATATTTGAAGAATCTGAGCATGGAAACCAGAAATATTTCTCTCTGTCTCTGACTCTGTCTCTGTCTCTGTCTCTGTCTCTGTTAGCAGGCTTAGTCTGTAGAGAAAGCCTAGAAAAAAAAGTGCCAGTGCAGAGTGAGTGATGTGATAGATGAGAAGAAGATCCAGAACTCTTTTCTGACCGTGACCTTATCAGTGTCTTTGCTGTCTCATCTCCCTATGCCTATGAGATGTGACACCACGTCCTCCTCACACATGGCATCTAGTTGGAAGATGCCACTATGGAATTGAGATCACTATCACTGCGAGTTCACATTATGGCTTCCAGAAGTATCCTTAGAGGGATATGGCAATCCAGAGTTGCCTTTTGGAAAATAGCTATTGCCTTTTGTCTGTCATAATTCCAGCCTAGAATGGTTATCTTAAAACCTGGTTTACATTAGCTTTTGTTTCCAGAATTAAGACCAACCCTCCGTGAGGAATGCCAGGCTCCTAGAGGTCTGTACCATGCTCAGTGGATCCTTTTACATAACATTTTATCACTCGATGGCTATTGATTCACTTATCTGTGTTCACAACCCTAAGAGACAGGTGATCTTCTTAAAGTAAGGATCTGAATCCTGTTGTCCTTAGGCCCGATATTCTACTACGTAAGAAACGTAAGATGGAAGAAGAGAAAGAAAAGGGCGCGAAGGATTACACTGGATGTCTTGTATGCATTGCCTCAGGAAAGACCGTGTCCATCTGGAACAGCCAGATACTTCTGCTCCCCAAACTTCTACAGCACATCTGACTCCCCTTAACTTCCTCCTGTGTTCTCCATTCCCCAGGTGTGCCCTCTCTCTCTCTCTCTCACTCACTCACTCTTTCTGGGTTTTTCTTATTCTGGACTAGAGTTCAATAATTCCTGCAATTGCTCAAGTCTCCACGTCCTTCCTGCTTCATGACCGCACATGCATGTAACATCAGGTCTTCCTCCATTCCAGCCTTGGCTAGATCCCTCTCATGGACTGTATGTTACCTCCTCCATGATGCCCCTTCCCATTTCCCTTATTTGAAGCACTCACCTCCTTCACTCCACCTACTCTCTCTCTGTGGCAGACCTTTTATGTTTTCCTGATGTTTTAGAACTTGGCTTCATGTTACATTTTCTTTCTCTTTGCGCACCACTGTTCTCTCTCTCAGACAGTTTCCTCCATGAGTCTTCCTAGGCTCGTTCATCACTACAGCATCTGTGTTTATCCGACTATTCTTTACTAAGTAACTCTTGCCAAATTCAATCACATCGTCGGCCATGGAAGCACATTTTTTTTTTGTTTCTCTCTCTCTCTCTCTTTTTTTTTTCTTGATGAATATTAGCCACTCAGTGTTCAATATTTACCAATGGGATTTTCTTCTTTTTGGGGGGTGGGGGGTGGGAGAAGACCACCAAAATAAGTACAAGCTTAGTTTGCTTTTAATGAAACAATTCAAAAGCTCTCGAAAGCCTGCAACTTAAACAATAAAAATGGCCCATACAATGTAGTAACAGTCAATTTGAAAGTAAAGTTTGTATGCTGCATTCTTCTAATTTGTACCCATGATTATTAGATTATTATTATTGCAAAGATTATTTAGAACATGTATCCTTTTGAGAAATTAATGTGCAAAAAGATGATCGCCAACTTCTAATGAGTGCTAAGATTTTCCAAGGAGGTCCTACTTTGTAAGGTCGCATGACTGGGCCAGACAAATCTGAGCCTATATTGGAAATTTCTCCTGTTAGTTTCACCATTTATTCTGATTTGTACTGAAACTCTGTCACTTAAACTACCAAAAACATCGGTAGTGTTGCAGGGTCAACTATGCTCGGAGTGTGAAGTGTTTAAGAAACTACATTTAAATTTAAATAAGAATATTTCTTATGCTCAGCTCAGCTCAGGAAGGCTCTGGGCACTCAGTCTTCTGGGTATTACTGTATGTGGGCCCTATGTAAATAGGTCCAGTTGTACTTCATTTCCAGCTGTTGGTGCTTAACAAAACTAAGATGCTCTTGAGAGCGCCAGATGGTCCAATCATGGAAGTTTAAAGAGTGGATCCCCTTTGGGGGTTTTAGTGCCCATTAGAAGTTTACCTAGCCCTCTTTTGTATGCTGAATTTTTATCACTATAACATGTTCTAAATGAGATCTGCATTGCTTCTCATGGACAGACTTCAAGAAAGAGCAATATGTCTCAATGCTTCTTTTTAATGAACTATTATGTCTTTTATGGGGGAATTTTTGCCCTTTGGAAAAACAGGCTTTCAGAAAGTCTGAGTTCCCCCATTTAAAGCAAAAAGATTGTTACTTAAGGCATGTTTAGATCAAATGATTTTTTTGATGAATTCATGAGACAACAATTTAGACTACATATTAAAAAAAAAAATTCCATCTGGGAAACAACACCTCAAGGGAAGAGGGAAATCTCCCTAGACTTGATATAGACTACATTGGATAAAATTCCATTGAAGCGGGATGGGATAGGCCAGGAAAACTAAGCCAAAAGGAACCAGTTCACTCTTACAGATCATGGTTTTTCCATATCTAATTTCTCAGTTTGTGACTCTTGTGGGAATTTTTAAACCCATAAAATGTGCCCTTTCTCTGTCTCTGGTAATGGCTTAATGAAATAAACACTCATAAATATATGGTGTTCCCAGAGATAAGATCTGAACATCAGATGCCTTTTACCTGTCATTGGATGATTTATTGGCAGTATATTGGTCATGTGATCTCTTCCAGTTATTCACCATGCCCCAGCACTGAAGGTCAGTCAGTTCTCTTGTCGATGGATTCTTCTAAGTGTTCTAATGTCTAAGTGCCCAATGATTAAATGAACTTAACTTTATATACACAACCTAAAAGTCTACAAAATGGTCATTGGATTTCAACAGATGCTGATGAATCTCATCTGAATCTCTTAGAATCTGCCTTAAGACAGGTAACCCTTTGTAAGAAAACTTAGATGCTCTGACCCTGCAGGCAGCAAAGGTAGATCCACTTTGTGTATTCCATTGGATTTAAATTAGATGAATGCCTGGATAGACGGATGGATGGATGGATGGATGGATGGATGGATGGATGGATGAAGAGATGGATGAAGAGATGGATGGGTGCATGCATGACTCTGTTACCAATGGTGACATTATTAAGACTTGAGTCTATAGGAGCAGCTGGCTTGACTTCAGAGCTTCTGAATTGAGCTCATGGTGTTTTACCAATAGGAAGAGGCCTTGGTTGCTATCCTTTTCAATCCCTTCTTTCTCTTCAAGAGGCAACCAGGAAATAGGTCAGGCTTTACTTTGCTTTCTCTTTTCTTGGACTTCCAGGACTTATCTAGGCATTATAGATTGTTTAAACCTGAAAAGCAGCCAGTTCCCTGTGACAAGTGAGGCCAGGAACTCCATCCCACAGCCCACTAAGTTGAGAGCTGTATACTTCAAAAACACAGAGGGAAGCAGGACTTCCTTTGCCCACATCCTGTTCCCTCTATCCGGCTGCCTTTTCCTAAACCATTGTTTGGTTACCATGAAGAATGATTTTACTTCCTATAGTTCTTATCTTTGCTGCCTTTGATTGAAGATGGGGCTTTCTCTTTTTCCCCAATAACACCACACTAGAGTGACAATGGGAATTCCTGAGGAAATTCAGAGAAACTGGACATATCTGCTGTGGCTTTTATACTTCCTAGTTTTATTCTTTATTTTACTTTATGGTAGATATCCAAGCAGCTGCCTAAGTTGTAGACTTGGGCAATGCATACACTATCAGTAACTCAAAGTACAATTGTATGTTTGTTTACTGAGAACTCAAAGAGTGATCTAAGTGCTTAGAGCTCCTGCCACAGCCTGAGACAGAGCTATGAGGCCACTGTGTGGGATCTGTATACTTAGCTTTCTTTGAGCCTTTGTTTGTTTATAGGACTTTCCTTGAAATACTTAACCCTTTCAGACACTTTGGTCTTAGATGGAGACTGGAGGCTATATTAATATTACCTTCATTGCTGTTATAAAACCAGCTCCATGGTATAATGTCAGCTCAAGAATTTAACATACATTGTTATTTAAAAGTTTGCTAATGAGAAATCAGTTTTTAAGTGGAGTAGATATCAGATACCATTTTACTCCTCCAGGCTTGATGGTAAAGAATGAAAGATTTCATGTTGGTATTGTTAGAAAAAAAAGAAAGAGAAAGAAAGAAAGAAAGAAAGAAAGAAAGAAAGAAAGAAAGAAAGAAAGAAAGATGGAAGAAGTTGGAACCATGAGAAATGGATATGGTGGAAGTTCCCACTAGAGTCAGGCAGCAGGAGCTGAAGACCGACAGCTTGAGCCCATCTCAAGGACATCATTTATTGCACTGGATTTAGACTCTTTATTCTCATGACCAAAACTAAAATGTGAACTTCTGGGCTTGAGTTTCCTTAATGAGTTTTGTATCTCTAGTGCCTGGTACAGCTCTTGCCACAGCAAGTCATATATCTTAGGACTCCTTGGTCATAAACTTTGCTCAACACATGAGTAATCAAATAACCGGATGTGCTTTTGAGCTTCTCCTCCCCAGTTTCTCTGGGAGCTTTCGGTCAACCCACAATTCTTCCTTTCTCTCTAGACACATTAACACTTACCATGACCTTTTGTCTACAATTTCCAATTTTCTGGCCTGTTTCCAGTTGCCATGAGCCTATCTTTGTGGTAAGACACTATGGGAGTGGTGGCATTTCTGGCGTCCAGGTTTTTCAAATTCTGAGTTAAACTGTTAGCATGTTTCATTAGCTTTCTGCTCATCCTGTGTTGGGGATGGCATCACTCCCACTTCTAGGACCACCACAACCAATGTTTCTGGTGCACAGTACCATGGTACTGAGTCTCTCTATCCCTGTACCTCAGAAGGTTCCTTTGGTATCAGAAAGAGACCTCTGATTTATTGGGATTGCAAAGTCTTCATTTCCAACACAATACTATATTTTTTCACTGTCTGCCTATACTGGCCTTCAATCCTTTTAATCCTCATTTAGTTATTTTTAACTGAAAGCCCTGCCTCTTATCCTTAAAAACTTGCCTTAATTTGATCTTTGGTTAACCTGCCTTAATTCGATCTTCTGTTCTCTTTGACCCATAAAGTTGCTCTGACATCTCTCACATTTCACTACTACTCCATCTTCATCAGTGCTGTGCTCCCATCTTCATCAGTGCTGTGCTCCGTAGCAATTCTACTTTCATAAAGTGTCCCAATAAATCTGAGTTTCACAGTCACATCCCTTTAAGATCTATGGCATGCTGTGTCCCTCTCCATTTTTAACCCAATTAAAAATGGTAACAAACCTGGTCTTAGTTTTAGCTATACTCCACTAAATGTGGCTAAACATAGACTTTCTCTCCACGCCTGCTGAGTCACACCCATTAGTACTTTACAAAACTTTTGAGATATGCAGTTTATTTTGGAATAATGCCTAGGCAAAAATTGTATTTTAATCCCTGCTACTAAAATAGTGACAAAATGAATAAAACTTTTTATGGTGTTGATAACCTTCTTCTTTTTCCTTTCGAACATATTTGAACACCATTCTTTTGTTTTGATAAGAAACTGTTATCTCTATTCACCTTTATGCAAATAGAGATTATCCATTACCAAATAGAAGTAGAGTCTCTAGGAACAAACTCACCCCTAAGTACTGTGATTTTAACTATGTTCATGTCTTCATCAGCTGGCCACTTATAGCACAAGTTGCCCTTCTTTGTGACCCAATTCACAAATGCTACCAGCTCCATTTCCAAACCAGCTGGTACCCCAACCTTCATTGTCCAAACATCAGTCACTCCAATTGACTGCAGAGAAGTTAAAATGATCATTTTCATTCAAACCAGATATGCCCGAGATTCACTGCTGGCTATGTTGCTTTCTGAATGAATCTGAGTTCCCTCTATAAAACAATGGCAAGAATAACACATTTGTAGATGTTGTGAACTTAGTGGGTACCTCATGTCTATAGTGTTTTTCCATTTGAAGTATCTCATAACTCCATTTCATCTTCTATTTTTCTTTCATTCCTAGAGTTTAGGCTAATGGAATAGTTGTAATTCTTGCTTTCAGGACCCTGATATCACTCTCCTCTATAGAATAACTAATCTTAGATGTGTAATTGTGACCAAATGAATTGAACAAAAACTAAACCTACTGTATACATATTGTACACAACATTATTATTATGTAGTGACAAAGTCAGACTGTAAATTAAAGTTTAATGATGTAGGGATCAATGTGTTTATAATTATTATTATTTTTTTCTTGTTACTTTTCTACTATCTTCTGAAAACTGAGAGGGCTTAGAGAAGGCAAGCTTTATTTGTAATAGCCAGAAACTAGAAACAACCTAGATGTCTTGCAGTAGAAAAATGCATAAGGGAAGTGTGGTACATATATACAATGGAATATTACTCATCTATTAAAAACAATGACATCATGAAATTTGCTGGCAAATGGATGGGGCTAGAAAAGATCATCCTGAGTGAGGTAACTCAGAACCAGAAAGGCAAACATGGCATGTATTCACTTGTAAGTGGATATGAACAATAAAGTACAGCATAGCCATGTTACAATTCATAGACCCAAAGTAGCTACGTTACAAGGAGCACAAGAAGGAAAGTCTGAATCTCACTGAAAACGGGGAAACAAAATAGACATCAGGTATTGGTGGATTAAGGGAACTGGGTGGGAGAGCAGGTGTGAATGGGAACAGGAGGGAGCAAGTGAGAGAAGAAAGGAAGGAAAGAAGGAATGAAGGAAGGAAGGAAGGAAGGCAGGCAGAAGGAAGGAAGGGAGAGAGAGGGAGGGAGGGAGGAAGGAAGGAAGGAATGAGTATTGGGAGAGACAATTAGAATTGGGGGGAAGGTGGATTTCCTAGGTGAGCTAGTAACCTGGGACTTCTGAAACTCTCAGAAATCTATGAAATGACCCTAGCTAAAACTCATAGAAATGGGGGGGGGGGGGATACAGAACCTGAAACTAAGCAAGGCTTCCAATGGGGTGATTGAGACACCAGGCCAGCAACGAAACTGTTGACCTACAATTTGTACTGCCTACAAGATGTGCAGGGAGGGGTAAATAAAGTGGAGCAGACATTGATGGAATGGCCAGCTAGAGACCTAGGGAATGAGAGCGCCCACTGCTGACATGATTAATGATATTAATAATATTATGCTATACTTGCAGACAGGAGCCTATCATAACTGTCATCGAGAGGATTCACCCAGCAACTGATGCAGTAGATGCAGAGTCCCACAGCCAAACATTAGACAGAGCTTGGAGACTCCCATGAAAGACGGGCAGGAAGGATTGAAGGAGCCAGAGAATTTAAGGGCACCACAAGAAAACCTGTAGAAGAAACTAAACTGGGCCCATAGGGGCTCACAGAATCTGAACTCGTAACCAAAAGGCATATTTGGGACAGACTTAGGCCTTCTGCTGTTTATAACAGTTGTGTGGCTGGGTCTTCATGTGCAACCCCTAACAGCAGAAACAGGGTCTGTCTCTGGCTCTGTTGCCTACCTTTGGATCTCTTTCCCCTATCTGGGCTGCCTTGTCTAGCCTGAATAGGAGAAGATGCCCTAAACTTACTTCAACTTGATATGCAAAGGCGGGTTGATATCCACAGGAGGTCTCCCCTTTTCTGAGAAGAAAGGGAGGGAGACTGAGGGGAGGAACTTGGAGGAAAGAAGGGATTGGGGGCTGTGACCTGATTGTAATGCAAATTAATTAATTAATAAAAAATAAAAAATACATTTAAAAAAGAAAGAAATGTACTACACCTAGGAGCATATCAACTAGTCTATAGTACTGACTGCCTTACCAACTGGACACTTAGAAACTCTGTCAACACAAACAACAGGGGAAAGAACAAAGTGATAGTGAGTGACAGGTAAGAACTAGGTTTATCAAAATGTTTATAATTTACCACAAGAAACAATGAGGCTCATAGGGTCCCTTCAGACAACTTGGACTGGGCATAGTGATGGGTTACTATTATATATCTGATGTTCAAGTTCAGCCTGGATCCCTACCAAGGCCATAGATAAAGTATTTCAAAGCTCTAGAGATGAGAAACACAAGTTCAAAACTGGATGCTCCTTCCTGGTGATTTTGATATTTTCTGGTTTGGGCAGAGATGAGAAACAAAGTTCAAGTGAAGCCCTTTAGATTACTAAATAGCTGATTATCCAAATACGGAGTTCACATAGTGATATCCCCTCAGTGTTCCTCTTAACCGAGTTACACACAGCCGTGAATTGTTAACGTGTTCTGTATGGAACAGTCCTCATTGTCAGTATTAATCTACTTTTCATGTGGTCAGTGCTTAGGGACTACAGCACACTGTTGAACAAGTACTCTTTCTAGCATTCACTTGGCCAGTACCTCCAATTTTTAGAAGTGGTTTTTAAATGTTTCCCTACTCTTTTTCCCACCCACCCCCTCCCATGTCCTGGGCTTAGAAGCTAAGCCACAATTTTCTCAATTCTTGAGCATTAGAATGCTGGTCCTATCAGAAGGGAAATCACACTTCATTGGGTTCAGGTGCATTAAAGCTTAGTCCATACAACTGGAGGTGAAATGGAGCATGGTTGAAAAATATAGTTAACCTGATTACACAGAAAATGTGGACGCAGAATGTCCCAGCAATAGCTGGGTTCCACTTCTAGATCCATGAGCCTTACTGTGGCAAGAAATGAACTGTAGCAAGTGAAAATCAGCGGGCATTCCTTTTAAATTCAACGCACATTAGCTAAGATGGTTAAAAATGTACAATGTAAGACTTTCTGTTATTTAAATATCAGGACATTTACTTGGTTGGCTTTAAAGAAATGAAGGGCTTCCCAGTTCCAAAAGGCATTTTGTGGCTTAGATTCCATCTTGTGACCAGTTTGAAAGCATCTATTACAGGTTTGGGATCTGCTGTTGGTCCCATGAGAGTTCAGTTTTCTCACAGTGGGACATTTTGGGGAATAAGCCATATCCCTAGCTTAATGGTCAACATGTGGAATAGTCTGTTGTAGCTATCCCTTTAACCCTCTGGAGACAACTGTCCCTTGAACTTAGTAGGTGACCCCTTATAAAGGTTCATTGAACTTAATGAATTTCTTTATGTGTGTGTAGTATATTGGCATGTGTGTATGTGTCCTATTCACATGTCTGTGGGCAAACAGACATGGGGCATGCCTGGGCACATGCGGTAAGATAAGTTTGGAGGCCTAACATTGATACTGGGTGTCTTCTTCAGTTGCTTTCTAATATTATTTATTGAGACTGGATCTCTCAGGGAATCTGCGAATCATGGATTCCAACTATTCTAGCTAGTTGGGTTGCTTAGGCAATCCTTTACTTCTGCCTATACTGGTATTACAGGCGTCCACATCCACTTGGCTTCTAAAAGGAGTTCTGAGGGTTTTTTTTTCCCCACTGAGACATATACCCAGCATCAGGTATCTTTTGAGTAATATAATTCAGACTCATAAAGGAGAAAAGAAATAAAAATGCCAAGGGGAAGTCACATAGTTTAGTTATTTTGGTACTTCTCAACCTAAATAATTACATACATCCATGGAAACTTGGAGATCCTAAGACAAGAGAAGGATTCAGTCTGGCAGCATCAGAAACAATACTAAAGGTCTAAGTGGTTCCATGATACCAGTTACAGAACTCTTTACATATGGAGTTTTCACTGTAAGCAACTAGACAGGAGCTTCAGGGATACACATGCTGTGAAGGGTTTTAGAAGTCAATGAGATATCAAGACAGGTCATAGAATCCAGACTAGATATTGTTATATTGGTACGGCCAAGGTATTTGTATACCATCTACTAATCTACTATCTTGAGATCCCTGTAAAAACTAGGGTCTGTATAGCATAGTTGGGAACCACAGTCACATAAGTAATGAGAACAGTTTCTCTCTTTTGACATTCCTTATGTGGGGGAATAGCAGGCATGTTATTCATTGCAGAAGCACATTAAGATTTATCATAGGGGCCCAAATATCTTTCTGGAGAAGTCAAGACATGTTTGAAATCTTCCTAGAGAAGCTGGAGAAGAAAACACTTTGGATGTTTATGTGAGGGTCAAGTGGGACAGAGAGAGTAAAACATTTTATAAATCATAGCATTGATGTAAATATTTTTTCATATCAATATATTTGAGTATTTGTGTATCTTTTTTCATATTGTGTGTGTGTCATATACACAACTGAGAACCTAAGTTTCCATTATTTAAAACAAGTAACAACTAATCTCAACAGAATTGAACAAAAAGCAGGGCAAAGTGTAACTGTTACAATTATATGAATATTTATATAAGCATAATTATGTTTTCCTAAATCTTCTATTTTTTCAGTTGTTTGTATGCATGTATTTTTTATTATTTTTGCCAAATCTTCATTGCTGCTGTTTATTCATTTGCATTTATCTGTATTATTTGGGCAAAATATCACAGGATATGTCTAATACTCAATGCAATATAGAGTAACATCCATTATTTAGAAGTCTTGTTTTTTTTCTCTTCTATGTTAATATGTCAGAAAAGCAGCCCTTAATTTTTTAATCTCCATAATTTGTTTCAACATTCAGTTTCTTTATTATAATCTGTAATGAGTAATCCATATTAGAAGAAATTCCTATTCTATGTCATCAGAGAAAGAGACTTGGGAAGTCTCTGTGTCCCTCCAAATGAAGGTTCTGACAACCCCTCATCCCACTATAATCCCAGCCCCAGTTGCAGAATGGAGACGGGATCATAAACATAGGAGTTTTGGACTATAAATCATTATTAGGCCCTCTTGCTCTTGGAATCTGCATTTCAACATTTTCATTCCCAAATGGATGACTTTTAATGTAAACAAGAGAGTTCCTGCAAAGACTCCTGTGAGCTTCCCTGGTGGGAGCCTCTTTCTGGCTAGAGGAGGATTGTAGCTGTGCCTCTTTCTAGCCCCGTTCTGCTCTCTGAGACTCATCACAGTCTGGCTTCTTACTGCAAGCCCTGCACTTTGATACGGAGTGCTAGCACATGATTTTCTTTGATGAGGTCCAGAATCCAGTGTGTTTCTAGGCAAAGCCTGCTATCCTATCTGCAGGGAACTTTCACAAGTTCATAGGCAAGACCTTCCCCATGAATCTAGCAGTCAGCCTTTCAAGGTGCTCTTTAGCTAAAGCCCACTGCAAAAGTGCCCAGCATTTCCTTCCACACCTGACTTCTTTCCAGAGTCCATGAACTCTGCAACTGGTAAAGCCATACTTGAAAAATAATTTAATACCACCATTCTCCTGGCTGTCAGTTACAAGGCCTGAGATCCTTCTGGGGCCATCTGAGGATGCCTCCTTTGGATTCCTTATTAGCAGATATCGCCGTTATCAGGACTCCTGAATTTTAGAGGAAGGCAGGCTTGAGGCTTTATTCTAACATTACCACTAGAGATATAAGGACATATGGCATATTGCTGTAGAGTTAGAGTTACAGGGACAATAGCAAAAGCCTGAACATAGTAAATCATCCATTAGTGAGACATAAAACAAATTTCCCTGCCTGTTTGCACAAAACTACAATCCCAGTACTCAGAAGACTCAGTGTTATAAGTTCAAGACCAGCCTGGGCCACATAGCATGACACTGTCTCTGCGCTCTTCTCCCTGCCTCTCACTGTGTGTGTGTGTGTGTGTGTGTGTGTGTGTGTGTAAGAGAGAGAGAGAGAGAGAGAGAGAGAGAGAGAGAGAGAGAGAGAGAGAGAAGACAGAAAGCAATCGGATATGTTGAGACATTTTCTTTTGAAAATAAGTATATTCAGTGTTGGTTGCGGCAGTTGTCTAAGCTTAGGGCTTCTGGAAATTTCCATAAAGTATAAAAGAACCTCTTCTCTCCTTTTAGCAGACAGGCTGAGACAATAGAAGGAATGCCCAGAGAAGAGGTCAGCTAGGTTCTCAGGATGACAATTCTCAAGAGTTACCTTTAGAGAGGGCTTCACCGACTTAGGTGATTCACTTCAAATCCTCCTGTGAAACATGGGACATCGGGCTGGTTTTATTTGCTTTATTTTAGCCATTTTTTTTGTCTTCTTTCCAGTAATTTGTATTTACTAAAAATAAGCCGACCCTAAACTTAAACTAGACTTGCCTCAGATTAATTTTTCCCTTCAGTTCCCCCACCTTCCAGTTACCCGTTCTCTGCCTCCTCTGCCAGAATGTTATAGAGAAGGCGTTTTGTTTATTTGAACTAAGCCAGTGACCTTTGCCAGCATTCGAATCATGAGCTGCAAATTACATGGAGTACCTTCCCTGCAGGATGAACAAACGGGATCAAGTTCCAGGGCCTTGTGGGATGAAGCTGCCTTTGCTCTCAGCCCCTCAACTTTTGAATGAGAGATCCCGAACAGCAGATAACCTTGACACAATATGAAAAAGATCCCTGATGGTAGGGAAGCTCTTTTGTCATAACGGTCATGTGCAAACTTCAGAAGATTTAGCCCTCAAGTTTGGACACACTGCCAAGAATGTGGAGTCCCTTTTAAAGTGTCCAGATGTCTCATGTCTGAAGAACTGTGCTTTCGGAGACGTTTTCTTTATTTGTTGGTTTAGATCAGTACAAAAAAAGTACATTGCCTTCTTGAATCCAATTCAAGTCACTTCCTGAGTCCGAGAAGCATACCATACCTTCAGATACCTATTTTTATCGTTTAATATATTATGTTGGACTTTTATTGACTGTGTCAAAGCTAAGCTTCTTTTAAAACATACATATTTCATCTTAAGTAAAGTCAAAATGTTAAAAGTCACTGCATAAAAAACACAGAAAGTGATGGAAGACTTGGAGATTATCAGAAAGAAAATTTTAAAGAATTCTTTGCAGACATCAAAGGAACGTCAGATGAGCTTTCGATAACTTTGTTCTGTTGAATGTCCTGGTATGTTGCATGCTAGGACTAACTTGGTCATCTCTACCTGACTATCTCTGTGTTCAGGTTCTGGTCATGACTGTTAGTGGTGGACAGAAGATTACTGAAGTACACATTTTGACTTGGTTAAATTTTATTTCTAGGCATTTTAAGCAGATACAACACCAAAGAGTTAGATTCTCCCAGATTAGCATAATCCCTTTACTCACTCATCTCAGGTCTGAAAGGGGTCGATCAGTTCTCCAGTAAGCATAGGCTGAACTCACAGCCTTACTGGGATTTCTTGTGTGTTCTGTGCCTTTCAACCCCTTTACTCCTTACACTGCCCATAGTGAGCTGGAAAAGAACACTATTGCTGTTTGTTCCTTATGCATTTTCTGTGACAAGGACTTAGGGCTCCAGAACAATATAATCAACAGTTCCTGTTTTGAACATTAAAAAGCCGATCTTAATGACCCCAATTACAGATTTGGTGGTTGCTGATATTTGTTTAAGAGAAAGGGTGAGAGTTCCCACAATCCAGAGAGAACTCATAATGGATGTTGTCTCCTCCCACTGAGAATGGCCCAATACATTTTTCAGGGTGGTGGCCAGAGTGAGAACAAATCTCTCTGGTGTGTTTGCTGGGTTATATCATGAGGTGGCAGTCTTTCTTACACATTGGAAATTTTTTCCATGCATTCATAATGAGCTCCTTTCCAAACATTTTCAGCACTTATGATTTTCATAATCCTAAATCCTGTTCTTCATTGTTGTGATCAAGCATTGAGCCTAAGAATTATGTAAACCTTAGTGAGTTGTTGGACATTCTTGTCTGTGTACTTCCAAAGAGCTGTGATGGTGTCTACAGAGGACATTTAAGCATCCTCTGCTCTTCCCACACCAGCACTGTGATTACACTATAGTCTCCAAAGGCTAGGAAGGAATGACAGGGATCTTGGGATGGAATGATATGTTTAGATCTAACTTGTAGTTTAGTTTTGCTGTTGCCTTTCCATTCATGGCTTTTTTTTTTTAAATCAATTTGTGGACTCCTAGGAAAATGTAGTTCAGAAACTTATGAAGTTCTCCTTAGAGAATTGGTAAAAGACCCAATAAAGACATAGGAGAGAATATCAGAGGTCTGGTTAATCATCTGCCATGTGCACTGTTTATACCAAAGAAGAGAGAAAACCAAAGCAGTGTCTTGTTCATAAGCATACTATGTCAGCAGTGGACAGCACATTCTGGGAGGAGTTGAAAAGATGTTTGAAGTACTTATGTAGTACCCCATTTAGCAGCACTTCACTTCTCTCTCTCTAAGCAATGCTACATGGTTAAGTTACTTTCTCTTTATTTTTATCTAGATGAGTCAGCCACTTTGCTCAGGAAAGAGTAAATGAGATAATGCATATAAAAGTGTTACCTAGGCCATAATGTGTCCTGCAAACATTATACATTGTCAGGGCCCATGAATTTATTTTAAAAAAAACCACTCTAGTTCTTAGAGATATGCAGATACTGGACAGGGATCATAGGCTGCTGAGTCCCATGCAAAGTCTAAGTGACATACTCCTTGGGAAAGCAGGGAGAAGGGAGAAGTAAAACAAAGAAGCAATGTTGTTAGTTCTCACAATATTTTAATTCCATTTCTATGCTGGCAAATGACAAACTTGTTACTGTGTTCTTGGCTTTCCGGGACCTAGAGTTCAAGATTCCAGAACAGTGGAATTGAACTTAGTAAGCTGAGAAGAAAGACAAGTTGGTACCTATCATGGAAATACAATTAGCAAAGTGAAGTATACAAGGGTGCCAGAGAAAGAATTCATCTCTGCAGCTGTAGACTGAAAGAAGACTTTAGCCACCTCGGTATACAATATGTAGAAATAGCCATAGCAGACACAATTACTTGGATCCTCAAAAATAAAAGCATGTAGCAAGGGGAGAGATACTAGGATGGGAGGATGTGATATACCTAGAGGGAAACAAGTCTCTGAACAAGAAATTGATTGGATAAATCAAGTAGCTGGTTAACAAGGGTTAGGTAGGACTTCTGAAGAAAACCCTTAGCCTTGTTGGCCCACAGATTCAAACTCATGTCTTAGTGATATAGTAAGTACCACTTACAAATAGTGGTGCAGATCAAGTCCGTATGGAAAGATGTGTCTTACATTAATGAGAGTGCGGGAGATGCTCGAGGAAGAAAGTTTGAGTCATCTTACTAGCATGGCAAACTGGGACAAATAATACTTTCTTGTTTCCAATTTCTCTGTAGGACAATAGCTGGACACATGCTTAGTTAACTGAAGATATGGAACAGTGTTCTCTGTCTGTGTAGAATATTAATATTCCCTGAATTTCTTCAACTTAAATTGGCTAGCCTGCTCCTACCTGAGGCCATCTGAACTTAAATCTCTAGTGAGGGATACTTGAGCTTCCCCGTGTGGTTTAGATTTCCTACATGGTTCCAATGTAAGCGTAGGAACAATTTACTTCCAATTCTTAAGATTAAAAAAATATATACACCTAAGAAGCTTACACTCAAATCACTTTTTCTATGGAGACTCTATTGTCAATTATCTCTAATGGCATCTAGAAATGCATCAAAGGGCAGTTATTAGCCAGAGGCAAGCAGTGCGAACTGACACCATCCAGGTGGGCCCAACAAGGTAAGTACTGAATCTGATCCTTCACAGTTCTTTCCAGATCGAGTAAAGAAGAACCAAGTTAGGAACCCACAGCTCCTCCACTTCTGTGGGTCATTGATACTTCTTATTTTGTGTGCAGATGATAAAGCTTCTATGAAGGCTGGCCCTGATATTATAGTGGGGCACTGAAGACAAATAGTCTGTGGCTTAGCTGACCTAATGACTATGGTAATGAGTAGCCACTGGTAGTTCCAGTGGCGTCAAATCTTTAAGAGATGATGCAGTGCAGAGAACAAGGGATATAAGCAACAAAGCCCATTGAAAATCCCAATAATCTTGACTTTAGCACTGTTGATCTTTTCCTCTGCCTGTACAACTTATGTCATTATCTCTTCTCAGATCAATAAGCTGGAATAAAACTGGCCATAGCCCAGGGGTTGTTTAAAAACAAAAACAAAAACAAAAACAAAACAAAACAAAACAAAACAAAACAAAACACTTAGGAATTCCCCGGAAATCAAAGACTAATGTCCTGGTAGGTATCCAAGCAACATGAGCAGTATGGGATTTCATAGCAGTAAGTATGGAAATGGATACAAATGTCACATCACACTGCATTTAGTGCATACTAGAGTTGGTATCCAACTCAAATCTTAAGTCCTAGAATGATGATAGGGCATGTCAGGTCCCTTCGGAACAGATTATCAGATGCTCAGAAAAAGCCTCTTTATAAAAAAGCAAGAGGTGGTGTTGTACTGGGCAATTGCATAGAACGAAAGTAAACTAAGAGTTCAAGGCTTGTGCCATGGAACAAACTTGGACTAAGTCTCTGGAAATGGAACCAAGTTTTTCTAGGCGCCAAGGGGCCTTCGTG
This sequence comes from Mus minutoides, assembly GCA_902729485.2. Classification (NCBI taxonomy): domain Eukaryota; kingdom Metazoa; phylum Chordata; class Mammalia; order Rodentia; family Muridae; genus Mus; species Mus minutoides. The sequence continues at coordinate 3,188,896 of LR749496.1, forward strand.
TTTGGCTGATGAAAGGCTGGTCCATTGCTCTCTGAATTCCCCAGGCCTGGGGTCAAGAGAGTTTCCAGGCATTTGGGGGCTGGATCAGAGTTTGGGGTTAAGTGGTTCCAGCTTCTATATAAAGGCAGAAAGCCAAAGTGATCATCACTATAATTTTTTTAAAACTTCTATCCTAGTTTCTTTGCCTAACTAGTTTTTGGTGTGGGAATATCATCCAGCTAGTAGCATGGCCAATGAAAGGAGATGAAATGAGTTTTTTCAAGTGAACAAAGTTAGACACTATAGCTCTATGTCCAAAACGCTGTACTCCAAAGATCACAAAAGTATTTATCTGAGAGAACAACTATATGTATTTGATAGTCTAACAGGCTCTAAAATATCTGATATTATATGGAGCATGTAATATTCTTTAAGTCAATATTAATACATATAAGAAAGTCATATAACTATGGTACAGGCATATTATTGATAAAATATGATTTTCAAAGGAATAATCACTGTCCCCTTCCAAAATTAAAATGGGATTTGTTTTATTCAATTATTTGACAAATATACTTGTTCTCTTGCTTTGAAAAGACAAATATTAGTTAGGAAAAGATCTTATAGCCCTCTAATCAATCTCTCTCTCTCTCTCTCTCTCTCTCTCTCTCTCTCTCTCTCTCACACACACACACACACACACACAGACACACACACACCAATAAAACAAGCCCTAAGGGAGCTGTGTTATCCAACATATCGCTGAGCTAGCAGCTAAACAACCATCCACCCACTCCCCTTCTGTATGATCAAGTAGTGCACATTCTTAAACCGATAATGGGACTAAATTTGGAGAGAACAGGCCCTTAAGTTTCCATTTGTTTCACAGTCACAGGCTCAAACTGAAGGGAAAATTATGCAGCAGTTTGATACATAAAGCCCTATACATTCAAACGCAAAATGCAAAATGAAAACTTTAAGAACTTCGAATAATCAAGGACTTTACATTAATTCCATCAGTGGTTGTGAGGTTTTTTTGTTGATGTTGTTGTTGTTGTGAATTTGCTGGAGAATTTGGTATGAAAGCCCTCTAACTAGTGTCTGATTATATCAGTGTCTCTATTTCCTTTTAGAACACACATCTGTTGTTGTGGGGGGTGGGGAGTAGAGGGAGAGTGTGGTGTGGTTATTATGGAAATACAGCAAAACCAAATATTTTAAAGCAGATGAGAAGAAACCCACAAACAGTTGGCTCACAAATGGTGTAACGTTTACCATGCACCCCTGCACAAAGCCGGCAGCAGCGGCATCGTGGGCCACAGCAGTGTTCCTGGTGGCCTCGGGTTTATCTGTTTCAAACACTGGACTGCTCTTGGTAGTTAACTGACTGGGGATTGTTTTTTCTCTTTATCTCCTTCTCTCTTTTTAATTGTTGTTACTCTGTTTTGCCTGAAAGCTGCAGTATCTCCCTGTTCATTATTCCCTGTTCAGTCAAATCCTGTCCAAAATTAACTCCTTGTGCACTGCGGTGTTTCCCCACCTTGCTTCTTTCCAAGATGCACAGCACAGACCTCACTGTAACTCTTTTTAAAAATAAACTCAACTGATTTTACTGGTCTGTCTTTTTAATATTTAAATTTTCTAAAGAAAAAATATCCCTAATTATTGAAAAGTTGTGCTCCAAACCCAAAAGTTTCATATTAAGGGTTTTTTTCCTCCTCTATTATACATACCCCTTTTCCTCAGAGTGTGTGCAAAATTGCTGGCTCAATTTACCTTTTGCTACCTTCATTTGAAATTACCAAAGGAGTTTTCTCAGACTGCATCCTAAAGCAGGGGGAAATATCCAACAGTCAAGACCTCTGCGGAACAGAGTTTCTCATATCAACCTCCAGTTGTAGAGTCTTCAACTTGAATTAAGGGCAGCCATCAGACAGACCATAGAGACTGAGAAGTCGCTGTTATAAATTAATGACTATTTGCCGTGCAGTGGAGTGCCTGTTTGTACCACATTTTATTGTGATGTGTTATTCGTATTCAGTGCAACAGTAATTGGGTCTTAAACATGATAAAGTATCTTTAAGGCTGCATTGGTAGCTCAGCTGCCTCCAGCAGGTTTTTAACTCAAGTTAAAGAAGGTTAATCAAAGCTAATGAATCTGTTTTATCCATTGCCACAAGTATGTCAAAAAAAAAAAAAAAAAAAAAAAAGAATGTTCCGGGAGATGACTGAACCAAAATCCGGATTGTTCAGCTGTGAAGGCAAATGCATTTTTAGCATAATAATTTTGCAAGTGCCTTTGATGGCCTCGGATCCATGGGATAACTGCTACCTGCAAGCTCTGTGTTTTCTTATCTTTCAGCTGCCCACTCTTTTGCCTTTAAAAATGAGACGCCTTTTGCTAGCACAGGGAAGGAAATGCAATCTCACACTACAGCCTTTAGCGTGAGAATATCAAGAGACTGTTGCATTCATAAGTTCAGAATAGCTCTGTTCTTTATGAAAGACTACGAGGAGCCCCCTAATCAAGCCAACAGCTCATTAGAACAAGTGTTTGTTACTAAATCCCCCCACGCAGGACCACAGGCAATCGGAGCCAGGACATGAAGCCATTAAAGTTGCCTCCCTTCTAAACGAAGTCTGTGCCCCAACTGTCACCTACCAGTCCCTATTTTGTTTTCTTATTAGAAATGTGTTTGAAGAATTCAGATTCATAATTTGTCAGGCAGCAGAGGTTCATTCCATGCCTCACCCTCGGGTTTTTTTGAACAAGTTAGGAAGACAATAAAATGTAAAACTGCCTCTGTCAGTGTGTGTCCTTTGCCAAGTTTCCAAGGTTAGGGAGCAAACAGCTGAGCTGCCATATACCTTAAAGCCTTGAAAACCCTGCCTTACTACATCAAATAACAACAACAACAGCAAACAACAACCCCCTCAGCCAGAGATCAGGCTCCAAAATCTAAATTCACAGTGGTGGAGAACCTTTTATGCCCAAGACCAGTGTTTACAGAGAGCACCCACCCAGGCACACAGGAGCAAGCAGACATTCTGAGGTGACACCTTTCCCTAAAAAGCCTTGGGTGCTCTGCAGGAGATGGAATGAGTTGCTTAGCAGTTCTGCACTGTGACTGGCAAGGGGTGGTACTGCCTCTGAACCAGGAGAGCCAGAGAGCCCCTTTGTGGCTTTCTCTTCTGCTTTTTTTTTTTTCCTTTTTATAATACCCAGCTAATATTTGCATTAGGGGAGAAGGATGTGGGGGGAAAAAGGGGGACTCAATGAGATATTAAGCAAGGTAGACCCACAAAAACAAAACCAGGAGTAGCACACACAAAAAAACCCGAAACGAAACAAAACAAAACAAAACAAACAAACAAACAAATGAAAAAACCAAGGACCCAGCCTAGATTTGGTCGGAAGAAGGCCTACATCATCGGTTTCAAAGCATCTTTTCCAGATTCACAGGCAGAGCCCCCTTGATGAAAACTAGTTGCTAAATTCAGGGCCCTGTTAGGCCTCAGCTAATTAGAAAAAATGGGCTTTTAAATTTTTTTTTCTTTTCCTTTCTTTCTTTAGCACCTTTTCTTTCAAGCATTTAGTCTCAGGAGGGGGATCCCGGCTCTTGGCTGGCTGTTTTGAAAACACGCCTTTGAATGCCTCTCCCTAATTCACGCCTTTTGTTTTTGAGCCTTTGTGTTTGCCAGTTTGACCATATAACGTTATACATCTGGTGTATAGCTTGTTGGGGCTTTTTTCTCCCAGGGTTCCTATGCATTCCCTATAGGACCCTCCTGAGCTTCAATTTGAGCGATCGTGTAACATAAAGGGGCGAAGGAGGGCCTAGGAGGCTGGGGGAGGCCTGGAGGTTGGAGGGGGCAGAGGAGGGGAGGAGGCCCGGGAGGAGACAGAGACAGAAATGAGTGAAACATAAAAAAAAAAAAAAGAAAAGAAAAAAAAAGTTGAAAAGAATTCTTTCGCTGTCTTCTTTTCTTCTCACTGTTGCGACTGGACCCTGAGTCAGCCGGCGACAAGGCCTCGGTGGGAAAATGACGGGGCGCAGAATAGATAACTCATTGGAATTCTGGCAACATATTCGTAAATAAAACAAAAGTGCGGAGGCGAGCTGGGGGAGGCCGTGTGTTCCAGGGGAAGCGCAGAACTGTGCCAGCACTAGGAGGACATTACAGAGCCAGCTCCCCGCTTTGCCTCTTGCAGGCAAAAACCAAAGATGCTCAAACGGGAAGGATTGGTGACTGTTAGGTCTGTGCTTGTGAGCCAGGCTGCTGGGCGCTGTTTCTTACTGTAGTCTGGAAGCCGCTATTGCAGCCACACTTTGCAGCCTGAAGAAAGTTCAAATCGGCTGAGTTGTTTCTTTAGAGTCTGTCTGGTCTGTGCTTACAAAAGGGCCGCTGTCGGACGGACCTAGGAAAATGGGTTTATTAAGATCGCTCTTATTCCTAGCTCCAAGATTTAATTTGCATTTAACGTTTCCAACCATTCTGTCTTGTGTACACTTTTGGCAAGACGGCCTGAACACTGGAGATTTTTATGTCTGGAGATATTTATGTCTGTTTTCTGATGTCCAAGGCACCCAGCCTTTTAGCTGATTTTTTCTATTATCTGAGTATTGATGGCTCTCCTCCTGGTGCTAGTCTGCTTCATCTCAATTTCCCCATCTGCAAAATGGACATAGCCTATCACTGGAATCACACTGCTTAGGGCTCGCATGTCTTGAACACAATGGGTCTGTTTCATATATACACTACCAGTATATTTATAACACATCTTTGTACATGACCCATTATAAATGCATGGATATGATTACATTACTTAGCTGCAAGTTAGACACTGGCTGCAATAAAACTTAGAATTCATAGGATGTGAGTATGTTTGTAGCTGTTCTTTAAAGCTAATACCAGCAACTTCCTCCACCCCCACCCCCACCCCCACCCCCATTTCTTTTCTTTTCTGCAGAGCAATTTGCAATGCAATACCAGGCATGAAAACCAAACAAACTCATATCAGGCAAAGCTTATGAGTTATTTCTGCTTCCCCAAATTCAAGTTACAAAAGGGTGGGTGTAGGGAAGAGATATTTGTTTTAAATATAGCAGTGGGGGGAAAAATCCAACTAACCTACTCAGAATGTCTTGGAAGATTCTGCTGTTTCATGCACACGTTATTACCGACGTGAGGAAACTTGTGGGTATCATTTGTAAAATAGCTTCCGAATCTACATGGTGAGGAATCCTACTGAAAACATGCCCTCCTCCACCCATGCCTTTGTACATCAAGTCCCTTGTTTATTAACCCTTGATAAATTTCTTCAGGTGGGCACCCATACCCTTGGCTGTCCTTAATCAATCCAGCCACCTGGCAGTTAAATTGTGTTTAATAAACACAATTAAATTAGCAAAGGTTTTCAAGGAAATGATAAAATCACTTCTCTTTTTACAAAACAAAACAAAACAAAAAAAGTTTCAGATGCTTTGCTGTCCCAATCAGCAAATATATAATCAAAATACAATTTTGCAATAGGCTAAATTGGAAGATTTTTTTTTCTTCCTCTGACCATTAATCAGAGCAGAAGAAGGTGACCAATGCCCAGCGTGGAGGTGCCTCATCATCCTAAAAAAAAAAAAATCAGCTTACCTCAGGGAAGAAGTTAACTTCTCAAGAAAAAGAATTTCATGTGAGCCCTCCCTGCCTGGCATGTTTGGGAGCTTTGTTTTCCGTTTGGCTTTGCTTAAACTCGTCACAGAACTTGGAAAATTAAGATCACATCTAAACAACATTAAAAAAAAAAAAAAAAAAAAAAAAAAAACAGTGGAGCCAAATCCAAATTCTTAGATGAATTGTATAAAACCATCTAGCGAGAATGTCGCCAAGCATCAGCCCCCTCAGTAGGAGCCCTGTGTTCTGTAAAACAGTAGCTGATGTCCAAACCATACACAAATCAGTAGACATCCTCATTTCCGGCTTGTAACCTGTGTTCCAATGAGCCTAACATGTTGGTATTGCTCCGTGGTATCTAGACTACCAAAACCCCTCACCTTTCCTCCCAGGTTACAAGCCTAGGTTCCGAAGAAAATTGTTCTCTCTGATTCTGTGTGAACTGATATTCTCACTGATTCTAGAGGAAGAAAAAAGAGAACAATTGAGGTAAACTTGGTTGCAGGCAGCAGTAGCAAACTAAAAGAGACAAATGGCCGTTACCCACTTAAGGAAATAATGTTGTGCTGATTGACAAACTGCCTTTACATCTCAGCTCCTAATGGCTCTTACAGAAACAGGGGCCCGTCAACAACAAACTTGATTTCTAAGGTCCCCGAGGTAATAATAATCCACTAATTTGACTGGCTCCCAGCTGGCCCTCTCCAGCAGTTTCTCTTTGGTTTTTGCAGCCGAGAAGACTTCTTCTCTTTGGAAAAAAAAAAAAAAGTGAGGGGGCTGGGGGTGGGGTGAGGGGAGGGTGGGCAGTAAAGTTAAGAAATAGTGTGGAGGGGAAACACATGGCGATGTAATGTGAAAGTTTCTTGTTACAATAGAGCTGTTAGGCTTGGCATGAAGGCGGCTATCAGATGCCTCCTTTGACATTAGTTGAGCCTTCAGTAAGTAAGACAAGCCTGAAGGATTAGGTTGTCAACTTCAACCTGTCATCTTCGGAGTCAGAAAAAAAGACAAAAAGGTGCTTCCTCGTTCCTCTTTTCTTTTCTTCTCTTTTCTACTCTTTTCTTTTTTCCTTTCCTTTTTCTTTCTTTTTCACTTGTCTTTCTTTCTTTTTTTCATTTCCCACCTTTTTGTTACTGTCTGCATCTTCTCCACCAGTTTTGAGCTTTTCAGACGGGGGGGCGGGGGTGGCAAAGAGACAGTTAATAGGCGACAACCTCAACCCCACAGTGCTCATGAAAGTGTCCTCTTTAAAGACGAGAGAATCAAGCAGGCTGTAAGACTAATAGCCCTGCGCCCGGTATGAATTTATCTAAAGAGGATTTCGTGTGGAACCCCCGGAGCCGGCCGCCAAACGGATGACTGCACAGTTTAAGAAAGTTAGTGGGACTTGTCCCAATCAACTGTCAGGCTGCATAAAAGGTTTGGGGCAAGCTGACTTAAGCAAACAATATTTAGCCTTCTAAGGCTACCATAAGGCCTGCGATTTTGCTTTGTTGCGCTGTCAGGAAATATTGGTACGTATCAAGTAACACTCCTGGTGCAAAAGAGGTGCGTCTCCGTTCTGACTATCTCTATTTACAAAAGAGGCCTGTGCTCCCAGAAGGGTGGGGGCAGGGAACGTGCCAAACCCAGCACTTCACAGAGGACTTTACTTGCTTTTCCTGGGATCACAGTCTTCTTCAAAGAAGGAAAAAAAGAAAATGAATTGAACTAAAAAAAAAATAGCCTCGTTCTAAAAGATAAAAATTAAACATTATCTGAATTTATAAATTCCCTGATTGCCTATCAAAGACCCTACCCATAGCCCCCAGACTGTCTGCTATGGATTCTTAAAAAACATGTTTCTCATTGTTTAGCACGTTCTGAAGTATGTTCAAAGCATTTGAGTCTCCAGTGTAAAATACAATCAGGAATATGTAGCTATCAAGCCTACACAGTAAACATTCTAAAGAGGTCCCATGAGCCAAAACTATTTTTGTTAGAAATAATCTCCACAATTCTAATGACTCATCCCTTTTAGTGTTTTAAGTATGTGGGGGAAGAAAAAAAAATCATGATGTCTCCAGTTGGGTAATTGCATTGGGAACACTGAGCTGTTCCTGAAGAACGGCAGTTGAGTTGGAGAGTTTAATTTAAAAGGAAAAACAAAACAAAACACAAAACAAAACAACATAAAACCATGGTTCTTTATCAGAACACTCTAAACGTTCATTTGCCTTCAGTATTGTGCCTGGGGTGAAGTCCTTGAAGATTCTGGTGGTGAGAGTGTCAATGAAATACCCTTTGGCATTAAGGGCTCTGCCTTGAATCCTGATTGTCCCACCCGAAAGGAAAGGAACAGGAGCTCCTTAACAGCGTAATAAGCCAGTAGAACCGAAGGGAACCTGCATGTTCTGTGAAGAAGATCGCTCCTAGTTAAACAAAGAAATTTGGGGTCGCCTGCTTTTCATGGAAATCGCCTACATATGGCCTTTGAAATTTGTCACTGAAGATGGTTTTGCTCTAAGGTAAAAAGCCACTACTTTATAGCCTTTCAGCTGCAAGTCTCTGGGTTCCCCCCCCCTCTCTCTTGGCCTGCAGCCCAATATGAATGTATGATCACTAGTGTAATAGTTAAACATCTGAGTCTTTTTGAAGTGCCTTCAATGTTACAATGATGTGATGGTTGATTGCCTAGCAGTCAGTTCGGAAAAGAACTACCTTCTGCCCCCTAGTGGTAGAAATTAATAATGGCTGCCTCGTCATACACCCTGCTCAGCCATTTCAGTTTTCCAGCCTTATGCTTAATAAATAATGCTGACTGGGGGATATATTAACGAGTCCCTTAATAATCAGTAACATGTATCTTTTCTTTTTGCCCTCTAGGCATAGGAACTTGCCATTTTCTCAGACTAACCTTGAGCTCTTAATCTTGTAATCCACCTGTCTCAGCTTCCTGACTGGTTGAGACATGAGGTGTGCCCTCTTGCCTTGGCCGTGGGTGCATTTTAAACAGTGCATGTCTGCACTGTGGGGAGGGGACTGCTTCCTGTGTCTCTGTGTCATGCCTTGTATATCCTCACCACTCTGCACTTTTCTGTTAAACAAAGTACACTATACTATAAACAGACATCGCCCCTAATGTAACTTTCTTCCTGGGAACATTCTGGATTGACTTAATGGGGAATATTAAACAAGTATGATCGGTTGGTGCTGCCAAAATTATAAACAAAATGTACTTATATTCAAAGAAGGTGCTGTGAGCTCTTGGGTATTGTGGAAACTTTATGTCTCCTCTCAGATGACATTTTGTTTTGTTTTGTTTTGTTTTGTTCTTTTGTTGTTGTTGTTGTTGTTACAACAGGCAATATAAACAATTTGCACTAATTAGCACTAGATATGCCACAGGTCGCATCTCCTTGTGTTAAAGGTCATCAACTAAAGCCACATACACTGAGATAGAGAAAGGGATTGTGGTGTGCTGTCAAGAATGTGGTGGGGCAGGCACTGGTTACATACATATTTTCCCTCACTTGCAGGCTAGCTGAAAGGAATGCATTTGAATTTTGTTATTTGTTTATTTCCTGTATTGAGTTTTTGATTATTTGTTGTTGTTGTTTTTTTTTTTTTAATCTCTCACACAGGAGTCGAATTCCACACACAGCCAAGCATTAAAGGGCAGGTGGAAATGACATCCTCAATGTAGGTCCCCTTTAGGTTGGATATGTGTTTAGTGAGTGGAAAGGAGACAAGGAGACAGAGAAGGAGGAAAGGGGGCCCTCAGAGAGGGGATGGGACAGCTGGACCATGTGGAATGTGTCAGCTTGCTTCTGTGCCACTATTGTGCTGCTGATGTTGGAATTCGGGCAAGGCGCGAGGTTATTGAATAAGGAGCCATGTAGATTCCAGCTGTCAACATGCGATCAGCTCTTTTTACAAAGAGAAGTTTTCTCTGGCCTCCAGTTTGATTGCTAGTGACAGCTACACGTTTCCCTGGGCTCTTTATGCTACCAGCTTGCATTTGGGTAGCCTTTGGCTCTGTTCTCTTTTCGGACTGGCCCTGTAAGTGTTAGTACCTGGCTCGTGAGGGCATGTTGACTGACATTAAAATGACGGGGACATCAAGCCTAATTCCAGAAAGGACACTAGGGCTGGGGTAAAAACAAACAAACAAACAAACAAACAAACAAACAAGTCCTCTTTTTAAAGAGAAAATGCTTGCTATTGTTTAACTTATTTAGGTTTTGTGCACATATATATGTGGTGTGTGTGTGTGTGTGTGTGTGTGTGTGTGTGTGTGTGCGTGCGTGTGTAGAGATCTGTGTGGGTCCATACATGTATGGATGGCTGGGTACTCAGTTCTGTTCTTCACCTTCATTTTAATACAGGGTCTTTCCAGTGACCCCCAAAGCTTACTGTTCCAACCATTAAGCCCAGAGGATCTTTCTGTCTCTGCTCCTACAACCCTAGAGGTTTTAGACCCCCATTACCACATCAGATTTTACATAGGTACTGGGGGTTTGAACTC
>LR749496.1:3204051-3210768 GCA_902729485.2 Mus minutoides
AAACCCAAGCACAAAGAGCAAGCATTCTACCAAATGGAGACACACCTGCATGGCCTGCTTTTCTTGTCCTTTCTTTCTTATTTCTCTCTCTCTCTCTCTCTCTCTCTCTCTCTCTCTCTCTCTCTCTCTCAATCCCTCTCTCTCAATCTCTCTCTCAACCTCTCTCTCAACCTCTCTCTCTCTCAATCTCTCTCTCTCTCTGTCTCTCTCTCTCAAATCAAACATACTTGTACCTAATTGTGAGAATTATCTTCTAGATATCAGGATATAAATTACTAAACACACACACACACACACACACACACACACACACACAATTTAAATAACAAAAAGCAATGAAGCAAGCAAACAAATTCAACTCTGGTACTTGGAGGTATAAAATGTTCTCTTTGAATTGTCTAATGAGTCAGATTAAATGAATTCTCTACATTGTGTTGAGTTATGTCCAATCAGAATCATAAGGGCAAATAGGGGTGAACCAGCCAGGGACATGACCTCCACTTGCCCCCATAATTAGTGTGTATTGTTGGGTGAGAGGGGAGAGGTGACTCAATGGGAAACAGACCAGCTATTTAGAAGACGGCCACAAACACTTTCTGTTTTCAAAACGTCCCCCAGATAACAAGCCATCAAAGGATATGAGGGAGGTGATTTTTGAAGTTCTGATTATACCTCAGAATATTAAGGACGTTCTCAAGTCCTGCTCATAACTCAGAGTTACAAGGAAAATGCTACATGGTGAAATAATCAGAGAAGTAGATCATCATTAAGCAGAAAGTCCCTTTGGCCTTCACACTAATCTGGAAGGGAAATGCAGGTTAGAGAAATCAAAGCTGCAATCTTAGTTTTCAGAGCTATGTACATCACAGGAAATGGACAAACCAGGAAACAGAGTTTGGGCAGGAGGTAGGATGAAGCAAAGAGTGCACCCTGGTGAGTGTGCCCAGGTTTCCACTGGAGCTGCTAACTGGGAGCTAACGTTTCTGGGGCCTGGAACCTTGAGGCTCTTGCTTGTGAATTGTACCCAAAATAACCACGTTGAGGTCAAGCCACCCTGGCATGAGCGACTAAGAGAGATAAACAAAACAAAGCAAACCCAAGAAAACAACCCCTCCAAACAAAAACAACAACAACAACAACAAACAGAAGCCCGCGGTCTACCTATGGAACGAAACAAAATTGGCTCTGGGTAATTTATAATTGCTTAATTTCTCAAATGTTCCCTCTTTCCCCAAGGTGTCAACCAATCTTATTTTTAGTTCGCTTCTCTTTAGATAAACCTGTTTATAGTTGACTTCTGGCAGAGATCTGTTTTCTACGCCATGAAATACACGGTGAGCAGAAAGTCCTCAGCTGTGTTTCACAGAAGCAGGTCACTGTAAAACTGAGAGGTTTGTACCTGACCAAAAGGCAACCAAAACTCACAATTCAGACATATAGTTTCCTGAAACTTTGTTTGGAAGTCTCAAAGGTAACCAGGGTAGCAGTGGGGGAGTCAGGGGCTCTTTCCCTCAGAGCTATGGTTCAGGAGAGGTGTGGGAAAGGGCTGGTTTCCAACTGGGACGGCAGAGAGCTCAGATGTCTTCCTCTCATTTATGTTTCCTGTTACAGCAGTAGCTAGGGGGTGATCACAAAACAGGAGGATATTTATTTCCTGGTTTGGGCTGACTAATGAGCCTGTAAGAGATACTTGGGACTTCGGTGAGCTCGCTCACACTGGAATGTCTCTCAGTATCCTGGTTCCTGTGCTCCCCTTCCTCTAATATCAGGGGAAGGTGTGTGGCCTACTGGTTCAAAACTTACAGAAAACACAGAATGGAACAGAACTCGGGGCTTTCAGGGCACATAACAAGTGCTTCATCATTTAGTAGCAAATGCAGGGAGATATGACTTCTTTACATTGTTTTTCCAAATCCTACTAAGTAATTTTCAAATCGGGGTAAAAGAGGAAGGAAGGAGAAGAAAACAAAAATGTCAAAAATGAAAATTGGTTGATAAATATAATACCAGATTCACCGTCTCAACCACAATAATAATGCTAAATGGCATATCTGAAATGATCCCAGCAAGTTCGTCCCTCTCATAGACTCACAGGATATCCTGTCTCCTGCAGAAACAAAACATGGAAATGAATCAGCCGATAAAGGATTTTCTCCCATTGAAGATGGTGGTGATTTTGTCCTGTGTTGGGGAAGTTGAACACTGAGATGGATATTCATAATCTATGGAGACCTCTTCCTCCTTCCTATGCAATGCAATTGTGTATGTGTGTGTGTGTGTGTGTGTGTGTGTGTGTGTGTGTGTGTGTGTGTGATAAAGAATAGCATATTAAAGGTAAAATTCTTTATCTAAGTATGAGAAAAACTCATGCCATAGACTGACCTAAGGATTTAATTCTTTCTATCATGGGTGGTCACTCTTTTGACCAACTCCCCCAGCTGACTGCTTTTCTTTTTCTTAGGATATGTGAAGATATTAATGTAGTGTCAGTATATGGTTTACCTTTTCCTTGAGGGTACTTAAGAAGGGGATAAGATAATAGCTCAGGGGGTGTGTGTAGTGATGTCATGAACAAGGGCAATAATGATGGTTGTATCGAGTATTCATTCTGAGATCATTCCAGAATTCTTACCACAATACTTGTCATTTCCAAAACCTGACTTTCTCTTATACAACAGATATTTTTATAAACTCACAGCTGAAAATGCATAAAGAAAAAAGGCATTCCTTCTATTTCCAAGATTGACATGACCTAAAGAAGAATTGTTCTAGAGTCAGATTTAGGACGATTTTTTTCCTAAGCCTTCAAAGACTTGAGCTTTGGCTTTCTCCCCAAAGATAAGCTTAGTAGTGTGCATAATTCTTCCTGCACAGACCAACATGGAGGGTTTGCTGGGGAGAAATATTTCAAAGAAGTGAGGAGAGATGTGTGGTGTAGGCAACTCAGACACCTTTCAAGGTTAACACTTATTCCTGTTTCCATGGCCTGTTTGTTCCTTTTACTCAGAGACAACATGATCAGCTCTGAATAGCTGCTGCTGTCACCAGCCTCTTGTGTGACACCTGGGCCACAAAGCCATAGTGAAGAGTGTGCTCTTCACAGAGCATTTGGTAAAGCTACAAGTAGGGGTTATGGATTTAATTGGAAAGGAGAGAGAGAGAGAGAGACACAGAGAAAGAGAGACAGAGAGAGAGAGAGACAGAGAGAGAGAGAGACAGAGAGAGAGAGACAAAGAGACAGAGAGACAGAGAGACAGAGAGAGACAGAGACAGAGACAGAGAGAAAGAGAGACAGAGACAGAGAGACAGAGAGAATCACTCTGAGCTAGTTGAATGTCTTACCCACATTTCCACTGTGGGCATTTAAATGGGCCACCCAAACTGTTGACATCCTTCACTGACCCTTCCCAAACAATTGTGAACCTAATGACTGTTTTTGGATTTTGGAACCGAACTTCACAGGGATTGATTCCAACCTTGGGTGGTGCTGAGAAAATTCAGCCGTACCAGAACTTGGCTTAGACCACCAGTGCGTTTCATGTGAGGGCCTTTTCCCATAATCTGACCAGCATGGTTTATGAATGTTCTAGGGAGCAAAACCTGGGTCCCAGAGGCCGAGAAAGGGCCATGCCCTAGTCCGTTAGAAGACCACACAGCCATCCACTTTCCCCTCTGAGTATTCATAGTTTAAAAAAAAAAATCACATCACCTCTCTCCTTCGGAAGCTGCGGGTGAAAGTGGGGAGAGAGCCAGAAGCACAGATCGTGTCCTCCAGCTGAGAAAGCCTCACTCTTGGAAAAGCTAGGAAATAAATAAATAAATGGGGGATATCCAAATGGGATCGCTCTTCAAACACTCAAATGATCTTATGCTAACAGTTGGGATTAAACAGCTGTCTCGTGGTTGTGCGATCATAACAGATGCTGCGTGTTTCCTGATAGCTTTGTTTTGGTTATTGCTGTTTGTGTAGTTCACTGGGCTGACTTCAGCTTACGGGATACAGGTTTTTATGACCCTTCTGTGAGGCACAAGCAGCTTCATCGTCTCTCTAAGAGGAGAGGGGCTGTGTGAGAGGGGAATGCGGAGGGAGTGGATGGTGGGCTCGTTGGTGTCTCACTGGGAATGATGTCATATTGGTGAAACTCTAACACTCTGGTTTATGACCACCTTGCGATTTAAGTGGTCTCCAGCCTTTATTTTTATTTATTTATACTTTTGTAGAGATTTTTATTCTATCCTGCTATTCTAGTATAATGTCTGCAGCTAAAACACAATTTTGAAGCATTTTTAAAACAGAGAGTTTTTGTTTATTTGATTGTTTGATTGATGGATTCAATATCGCAATGGTCCCTCCCACACTTCCTATTCTCCTGTCCCTTCAGGAACAGTAGCTACCTTCTTAGAACTTTCATTCAATTCTAGAGGTCTGGAGAGGTGGCTTAGTGGATAAAATGCTTGTTGTGCAGACATGGAGACATGAATTCAATACCCAGCACCAGTGTAAAGCATATGGTGGCATTCGTCTGTAATTCCAGCACTGGAGAGCTAGGGACTGATGGGCCCACAGAGCTCTCTGACCAATCAGGTGAGCCAATTGGTGTGCTCTAGTTTTAACAAAAGATACTGTTGTAAGAAGTGAGATAGGAACATGGTGGGCAAGAATACCTTCTATGAAAGCAACAGGACTAGAGTTCCAGTCTTCTGTACTCCATGGAAAAGTTGACCATGGCTAGAAGTGTGTGTCATTCTAGGTCAATCCTCAGGGGAGTTCACTAGCCAGCCAATCTACCTGAAACAGTGAGCCTTAAGTCCACTGAGAGCCTCTGCTTCAAAATATAAGATTGAAAGCTACTGAGAAAGACACCAGGCATTGTCCTATGACCTCTCAATGTGTGCATATAAATGTGCATACTTAAATACACACACACACAAACACCACAGAGTGAGGCAGAGAATGATAGAGGAATAACACCCTATGTCTACTCCACTCATACGTGCATATGGATGCTTGTTCATCCCACACATATGCAGACATTCACATTAGCATATGCTAAGTGTATCCATCTACACCCTGCACAATAAATTTCATTCATTTCATTCTGTTCTGGAAGCAGAGATCACCATTTCCACATCAGCCAAGGGATGTACAATCACCATGTTGTTCCCAGACCCCTTTAGACATGCCAATGATGTAATTTTGAGCTCTATCACATTACTTCTTCAAAACAAAAACATGGAAAAAGTCTTCAAAATACTTCCAAAGTTCATAATACACTTTATTTAACAACAAATTAAATATTATTATTATATGTAAAATGTAAAGTGTAGCTCTTGCTACACTAGCAGGTAGTCATGTTTAATATGCTTGGCCTCAGCACTGACTGCCTATTCTTCTCCACCAGGACTCAGGACATAGCTCAAAGGGCACTTGGCAAGCAAAAATGATTACTAGATAGTGGATACCCAGAACCCATGTCTGTGTCTGTAAGCCTAGGACTCCTCTAGTGAGATGGAAGGTGGAGACAAGAGAATGCATTGAAGCTTACAGGCCAAGTAACCCATTGTACATAGTGGCGAACACTAAGTGAGCTATCTCAAAGAGAGTGGAGTGTAACCATTAACATTTGAGCCCCTCATATGCATATATATATATATATATATATATATATATATATATATATATAAATATCACACATCTTTCTCTTATACACACAAGCATACATACATATATACATGTACATATGTATATACACACACAAAGGTGCATACAAATATAAGCACACACTCAGAAACACATACACAAGCACACACACACACATATATATATATATATATGAAATAAACCAATCAAAAATGTTAAACACAAATGAAACAAAACTAGGGCTTTTCAAGGCACTTAACACGTACTTAGTTATTTAATAGCAAATGCTGAGGGATATGACTTCTTTACATGGTGTCTTCCAAATCCTGTTAAATAATTTTTAATGCAGGGTAGAAAAGGAAAGGAGGGGATCAAACTGAAAATAGCAAAAATGGGTATTATACATGAAAATCCCCTTCAGTAATCACACACATAGATGGAAGGCAGAATGGTAGCTCTTAGGTTAGGAGATGGAGAAAATAAAGAGTTAAATTCTCATAGAGTGTGGAGGTTTGAATGACATTGTCCACAGAGGTTGATATATTTGCATGCTTATTGGTCAGCTGGTGAACTGTTGGAGGGAATAAGGTGGTAAGCCAATAGGGGTAAGATTTGATGTTTCAAAAAGACCATCCCAGGTCCAGTCTCTCTCTGTCTGGCATCTTTCTGCCTGCAAATAAGGATGTAAAGCTCTCAGTTACTGCTACATCACCATGGCTTCCTGCCTACCTCCGTGCTCCTATCCATAATGATAATGGTCTCATGCTCTAAAACTATAAGCCACCCCACAATTGAGTGCTTTCCTTTATAAGGGTTTTCTTGGCCATGGTCTCCATTTATAGTAATAAATAATAAGACATAGAACTTCAGGTTGAATTGGATGGTCTAGATGGTTACACAGCATTGTGAATAAATTTAATTTCACTCAGTGTTCATGTAAAAGTGGTAATACAGAGTGACCTTATGTTCATTTTACCATAGTGAAAATTAGTCAGTGGGAGGAAACTATGAAGAGCCATTGTTCACTTGGAAAGCAGCACCTACCTCCTTTTTCCACTGTGAGTTTGGGCATAACA
>LR749496.1:3212340-3281183 GCA_902729485.2 Mus minutoides
TGGATGGTCTAGATGGTTACACAGCATTGTGAATAAATTTAATTTCACTCAGTGTTCATGTAAAAGTGGTAATACAGAGTGACCTTATGTTCATTTTACCATAGTGAAAATTAGTCAGTGGGAGGAAACTATGAAGAGCCATTGTTCACTTGGAAAGCAGCACCTACCTCCTTTTTCCACTGTGAGTTTGGGCATAACATTGAACATATGCCCACCGTTTAGCTTTACTGGGTATTCATATACTGCAGCATGCCTGCACTTCACACCTATAGGATGAGCACATGTCAGACCACCTCAGAGATTTGTCTTGCCCCTGCCTTGATGATTACAGCTCTCACAGAATTTCACCCCTTTCTTTTCAAGTTCCATACTAATTAAATTGAAAAATCTTCCTACAAGAATACCTTTTAAGTATTTTTTAATCTTTCGAATTTCAGATCATTTAATCTTCTGCCACTTTTTCTCAAATAAAGTATTTTTTTAAATTATCATAATGGCAATAATGAGCAAAAGTTAGTTAATATACATCAAGGGCTTTACCAGTCTGTCAGGAAGGAGGTCAATAGTTCATCTCCACTCTTAGTCAATTCTTCCAGGACACTCCCTCAAAGACACCCCCAGAGTACTGTTTTTCCAGTTTATTGCAGATCTAATCAGCTGACAACAAAGGCCAACCATAACAAACATCTAGAAACTGGTAGAATCTATTATAGGCAGGATGTGCAGGAAAAGGTGCAGGAAAATGTGCATCCAAACACAATTTATTGAAGTGTTAAGCAATCTGATTGTGTATTTAAAGCATAAATAATCTTTTACTCTGTGGTTCCACTAGTAGAAATCTACTCCAAGGCAGAAAAACAACCCCCTTTAAGCACTGCAAAACCCTACTCATAAGCATATTTGCTATAGCACTTCCACACTTAGAAAACAGTTAGTTGAATGCAGCATGGAATATTATGCAACCACTAAAACAATAAATTAAAGCTATATCAATAGAGTAGTGGAATTCCATAAAGATATGGAGAACCCTATGTAGGAGGCAGGAATAATTTTAGAAAAATAAAAACCCTTAGACATACCTTCCCTCTATATCCACCCATAGATGATCACAGGATTATATTTGTATAAGGACAATAACACTTAAGATACAGAAAGGCTTATTACTAGGTGGCTCACATTATTTATGAGAACAGGGCTGGCAAGAAAGAGAGGAAAGGAAGAAGAGAACTTATAAGCTGTAAGAGAAAGACAACAACAAAAAATGGTGCCATCAAAATGAGTCATTTTTTATACTGATTTTTTTTAAATATGTGTGAGAATAACTGTAAAGAAATCTATTTTGGAAAATGAATCCCCCTGTTTCCATCTGTGTGACAAAGTGCCTGAGATAAGCAGTTTATAAGGAAGAAAAGCTGATTTTGGCTAATGGCTTTGGGCTGTGGCTACACAGTAAATCATGGAAGGAGTATTTGTGTGGTGGAGAACGATGCTCACCTCATAGTGGACAGAAGGGAAAAATGATACCAGGAGTGGGTAGAAGTCCAGACACCTCCTTTCATGCCAGCCACAACTGACCTAGCTTGTTTTACTAGCTTGCGTCTCTTAAATTTCCATTATGTCCTAAATGTACAGGCTGGCAGCCATCCTTTATGCTGTGGGTCTTTGGGGAACATGCAAGATCGAAATGACTTCATCTTCTAATCAGTTCTTTTTATAACTAGAACCAGATGATGTTGTCTTTTACAAATCTTCTTACAGGTCACTTTTAGGATTCTTGATAACTCCCACAATTAAAATTAATCACAACCCCCAAACTATTTTTTTTTCTCTTTTAGAGATAACATTAACCTTGAAGATATACTCAAAGTAAAGTAACAAATTGATAATCATTTAATTCCCAAACAATTTTTATTTAGGGCCAAGGCAGTTAATACAAGCTAGGTCATCATCAGATCAGGGCAGGTTCCTGAGCCTGGTACAGTGGCATCACCCAAAAGAGGAGCTGAAGACAATATCACTGGCTATAGGTTTAAGTCTGACTCCAATCCAGATAACAAAATTACAACACACAACTCATGTTCTGCTTCTTAGCATTGATATGAAGGCTCCTAGAATCGCAAAGAAGAGCGACTGTACTGGTGTCTGTTTTCCAATGACAAGAGATTCTTGATTTTGTTTTCTAGCTGCATTCCTAAAATGGATTGTCGAGGGTGAACGAGAAGAAGCAACCGTTTTATGGATGGAGTCCTGCATCTGTTTTGTGTCTGTTTCTGAGCTAAAACACCATAACCAAGAATAATCTATAGAAGAAGGAGTTCATTTTGGCTGTGATTCCAGAGGGAGAGTCTATAGTGGCAGGGGAGGCATAGCAACAGGCTGAAACAGGAAGTTGAGAAACTACATCTCAAATGTTCACAGGAAGTAAAATGTCTGACCTGGAAGTCGGGCCAGCTTCTTCATTGTCAAAGCCCACCCTAAGTGTTTTACTTCCCTTAGTAAGGTTGTATGTCCCATGAGTTCCATAATCCCAAACAGTACAGCCAATGATGGATCAAGTGTTTAAATACCTGAGCCTTAGGAGGAGCCCTCTCATTCAAGTCACAAGTCCCTAGTCCATATTTCTTAACTTTGATTCATTTTTCTGTGGGTTGATTCACAGGAATCAGGGTTCATAGGTCTATGTTTTCAGATTGTTTCAAATGTACTTATGACCTATTTTTGTGCAAGAGGAAATTTGATCAGTGGCAATGTAGACAAATTCTATCACAGAAGTGGGCCTGGCTTCTCCACTACTGTTGACATTTTCAACAACAAAATAACAAAATTGGAGGTCTTCTTTTGTGTTATTTTTCATGTGTTTCTCTTTTCTACTATTATTCTTACCTGTCTATATGATATTGAATTTAATAACTTAATAAGCTTGCCAACCTTTTAAACTATTCCCCTCAAATTACTTAACATTGCCTTGAAGTTATTTAACAAAAACATTCAGGTCAATTTCTGAACTTAATAAAGTTTTCTTTATTTCTATCTTTCATTATTTTTTCTGCTACAAATTTTCTGCCTCTATACATACTCTTTTAATTTCTAAACACAATCTACATTTTATAATTAATATCCAAATACTTTAAAACATGTTTTTGAGTCCTCAAGTAGCTCACATATTTTCACCAAGATAATAAATTGCTTTCTGTCTTACAGTTACTTTTAAAAATCATCCAGTTAGTGAAAATTATTTGCAGTCTTACTAAGGGTTGCCAATCAACAGCATTATTTATTTATTTTTTATCTTAATCTGTAATGCCACATAAGTAGAGAAATACTTAGATGATCTTTGAAATAGAAGCATTTTTCTCTTGATGAAGAGAGCATGCACCAAGGAAAACAGGAAGGTGGAACATGGTGGAGAAGAAAGGCTACACAGAGGCAGCTTTCAGACACGTGGGGTGGGCCATGGGTCTTGAAACCTGCTATAGAGACTCTAAACATTCCTCTGGACAGCAGTCTGCTTTAGGCTCTGCCTTCTTGCAAGTTAATTTTCAAATTCTGATACCATCCATTCTCCAGTGAGTGTGTACTCTTCCTAGTACCGTCTTTCCCTACAGAAAACAACTTGCTACAACAAAACTCACCTATGTCCACAAACTATGTCCTCTCCTCTCTCTGGACTCTTGCTTAATCTTTATCAAGCTGATCTTCCTGGACAACAAACACATTCTAAGAAGTTGCTCCCTATATCCCTGTTATTGCCAGATGAACATATATTCTTTTTCCCTACCTCTGCAGCTACCTCTAAATTCATCCTGTTGTCATTTTTCCCATTTTTTCCATTTTTTTTATTAGATATTTCCTTAATTTATGTTTCAAATGCTATCCCGAAAGTTCCCTCTCCCCTCCCCCTGCCCTGCTCCCCTACCCACCCACCCCCACTTCTTGGCCCTGGCATTCCCCTATATTGTGGCCTATAAAGATTGCAATACCAAGGGGCCTCTCTTCCCAATGATGGCTGTCTAGGCCATCTTCTGCTATATATGCAGCTAGAGACATGAGCTCTGGGGGTTCTGGTTAGTTCATTTTGTTGTTCCTCTTATAGGGTTGCAGACCCCTTGAGCTCCTGGGGTTCTATTTCTAGCTTCTACATTGGGGGCCCTGTGTTCCATCATATAGATGACTGTGAGCATCCACTTCTGTATTTGCCAGGCACTGGTGTAGGAGACAGCTGTATCAGGGTGCCTTCAGCCAACTCTTGCTGTCCTATGCAATAGTGTCTGAGTTTAGTGACTGATTATGGGATGGATCCCTGAGTAGGGTAGTCTCTGGATGGTCCATCCTTTCATCTTAGCTCTAAACTTTGTCTCTGTAACTCCTTTCAGGGGTATTTTGTTTCCTATTCAAAGGAGGAATGAAGTATCCACACGTTGGTCTTCCTTCTTCTTGATTTTCTTGTGTTTTGCAAATTGTTTCTTCAGTATTCTAAGTTTCTGGGCTAATATCCACTTATCAGTGAGCACATATCCAATGACTTCTTTTGTGATTGGGTTACCTCACTAAGCATGATATCCTCCAGATACATCCATTTGCCCAAGAATTTCATAAATTCTTTTTTTTTTTTTTTTTTGGTTTTTCGAGNGGTTTTACAAGCTTGCAATCCCACCAGCAATGGAGGAGTGTTCCTCTTTCTCCACATCCTCGCCAGCATCTGCTGTCACCTGAATTTTTTATCTTAGCCATTCTGACTGGTGTGAGGTGGAATCTCAGTGTTGTTTTGATTTGCATTTCCCTGATGATTAAGGATGTTGAACATTTTTTCAGGTGTTTCTCAGCCATTCAGAATTCCTCAGTTGAGAATTCTTTGTTTAGCTCTGTACCCCATTTTTAATGGGGTTATTCGTTTTTCTGGAATCCAGCTTCTTGAGCTCTTTGTAGATGTTGGATATTAGTCCCCTATCAGATTTAGGATTGGTAAAAATCCTTTCCCAATCTGTTGGTGGCCTTTTTGTCTTGCTGACAGTGTCTTTTGCCTTATAGAAGCTTTGTGATTTTATAAGGTCCCATTTGTCAATTCTTGATCTTACAGCACAGGCCATTGCTGTTCTGTTTAGGAATTTTCCCCCTGTGCCCATATCTTCGAGGATTTTCCCCACTTTCTCCTCTATAAATTTCAGTGTCTCGGGTTTTATGTGGAGGTCTTTGATCCACTTAGACTTAAGCTTTGTACAAGGAGATAAGAATGGATCAATTAGCATTCTTCTGCATAATAACTGCCAGTTGTGCCAGCACCATTTGTTGAAAATGCTTGTTGTCATTTTTAAAATATCCTGATTAAATGGGGAAAATATTAGTCAGTGTTCTAGCAGTGTGACAAAATACTTGAGATACTCAGCTTATAAGAAGGAAATCTATGTCTATAGATTTTTGCAGTCCAGTCCATAGTCAGCTAGCCCTTTCCTTTTGAGCCCATGATAAAGTAATGCATAATAGTAGGATGGGTGTGGCAGAGATAGATGACTCCTTCTTGCAATGCTTTTCAAATGTTCAAAAGGAGAAGACAGGAAGGCCTGGTGGCACATATTTATAATGCCAGCAGTGGGGAGATCGATTCCGGAAGGTCAAGAGTTCATAATCATTTGTGACCCCATAGTGGGTCCTAGGAAAGCCTGGGCTGCACAGACCCCCATCTCAAAATTCTGTTTGTTCGCATTTTGGGGAGTCGGGGGCTGCTTTGTTTTGATTTTCTCCAATAGAAAAGAATGCTTGGGAAACGATCATGTATTTACTACCTTCCTTTTAAATTTTTCTTAGCTTACTGAGTAAAACTGAATATATCTTACATACAAGGTAAGAACTTTATTCAACCCTCTCTGAGGATTTTGTTGGATGAGAATTACCCAGAACCTTCACAGTCTCTTCTAGATTGGGTTCATCTGCAGGAACATTGGCTTCTTATAGGTGCCAGACCCCATGTTTTCCCCTGAGTAAAGTGAGATACAGTTACCATGGCCCTTATGAACTTCTATCTCTCACCAAGAATTTCACAGAACCTCTTATTTTCTGACATCATAAAAAGGAAAGGAGGCTGGAGAGATGGCTCAGTGGTTAAGAGCACTGACTGCTCTTCCAAAAATCTTGAGTTCAATTCCCAGCAACCACAGATATACATTAAATAGATAGATAGATGATAGATAGATAGATAGATAGATAGATAGATAGAAGATAGATAGATAGATAGATAGATAGATAGATAGATAGATAGAAAGATAAGATAGATAGATAGATGATAGATAGATAGATAGATAGATAGATAGATAGATAGATAGATAGATAGATCTATCTTTAAAAAACTAAAACAATGAAAAGGAAGGGTGGTTATAATTTTCACAATGTTGATACTAGTTGCTAGTAATTGACAGCGCAGCAAAGCTTTAATAAGGAAAAAATTGTTTCCTTCTGATCAAGAGCATGACATTTCTGGTCTCTGGGTGCAGGTAACGTCCTTAATGACACATAGAAGGGACCACTCCCAGGAAGATGGGTTCTCCTGAAGCCATTCAAAAGAGATGGGCAGAATAATTATCCCTTTAATGAAATAATGTACTTTTTCTTCTCAGAATTCCTATTGGTTATCACAGTAGCTTACTGCGGCCATAGCCATGTAGCTTCACAACGCTGCCCGCTCTGCTGCATCACACAGAAAAGTGCCAGTTTTTCTTTCCTTCTTTCGATCTCTGTTCTAAGCATGTCTTCCCTGATACTTGGCTCCTCTTCCTGCCATGTGGTTCCCTGAAAATCATGTGATGTGATTGAATGACCTGTATGGCAGCTTAGTTAAAAAGGCATAATGTTTTGTTTTCTGTTTGTTCACTGTTCTTGTTTTTCCTTTCCTTCTTCATTTTTCTCCTTGTGGCTACGTCTGAGACTTCTACCTTGCCTGTCCCAGAGTTTTCTTTATATGTCCTAGGAGTAGGTGTCCTGAAGCTTTCAGTTGGGTCAATTATTATTCTTATGTTCTTTGATTGATTTTTTTTTAATTACATATATTGTTCTACCTGTGTGTATGTCTGCTGGCCAGAAGAGGACACCAGCTTACATTACAGGTGGATATGAGTCACTATGTTGTTGCTGGGAATTGAACTCAGGATCTCTGGAAGAGCATCTATTTCTCTTAACCTTATGGAGCAATATCTCCAGCCCCATTAAGTTCTCTTAATAAATGACACTAAAAGTCATAAGAGGGCAAACTCTGTTTCCCCAATATCTTCTATAAATCACAAAGGGACTGCCCCAAATTCCTCAACCCATATTATGTTTAAAATATCCTTGTTTCAATGAAACAGACCCAGAGCACAGTCATAATGGTTGTTCTTACCTGGTCCATGCCTTTCTATGGTCTATGTTTACATAGACTCTGAGCTTCAGCCACTCGAGGCCAAAATATCTTAGTTTTGCCCAAAGACTAAGGTTTGCTCCAATTTCTTCAACAGATATTAAAGAAAACTCCTTGAATTAAGACATAAAATAATGTTTTAGGACCAAAAGGATCATGCACATACACACACACACACACACACACACACACACACACACACCAACTTAGAAACTACTCCCTAAATTTTCATTCACATTTTCACTTCCAGTACTTGACTGTAACTATAGAGAAGGAACTTTCTAAAGTCCTCCAAAGGTTTTCTCCTAGATGTACAGATGAATATTAAATAACCACACCTGAGCCCTTTTGAAGTGCTCCAAGATTTTTCAGTTAGAAATGGATATATAACCTACTATGTTCCTCTTATTTTAGATTAGTAATTCCCCAAATATTGGAAGAGAAAGTGAGCACACATTTACAAGATGGTAACCCTCAGAACTGATGTTTTCCAAATGTAGAGTCACATTTCTAACGTCTCTAATCATTTGGGTTGACCAATGTTCCTTGGAAGCACACATTTGGAAATCAGTATGAAATTAAATGTCATTCATTCGTTGGCAATTGTATCTGGAGGATTTGCTCCTTAGAAGGAATTTGCTAGATCCTGGGTGCACACCCTGGTGTCAAAGCAGGTAGAGGCCTCTGCTCTCAGCCTTGCAGGCTTGGGGAAAAGATATAAAATCAATAAGGTCAGAATTGTACCATTAAAAGTACTACGTTCTCTACAATATGTAGCTCTCAACTGAGGACAGCTTCAATGACTGTTACCTGGGGATTATAGTGATGCAGAGCCTGACAGTCCATACAGTGATGGAGCAGAGAGACATACAGCAGAATGCAATGCATTATAGTATTTTCCTGTTAAATCGCTGGCTTATAACATGTGTCCTATTTTGACAAATAAAAGAAGCCATTTGCAAAGGGCTGTATGTCATATAATTCCATTTGTGTGTCAAGAAAAAGGCAAACTAAAAAGGGCAGAATTAAGATTACTGGGTTGTTTGGAGTCAGTCTGGAAACAGGGACTGTCTCTAATTGGCATAGGAGGACTATTTTTAAAGTGACTTGTGTTGATGGTTCTGAATGTGCCAAGTTTATTTAAAATATAAAAGAGTGAATATACACCAAAATCAAATAAATTGTACAGGAACTGAGAACCTCGGAGCATCTGCTGAAATATTATCTAAGTAATTATACCAATACACCTCAGAAACTGTGAGTTGAAAAATAAATCCCAGGAAGTGTCACAGAACATTGGTATATGCATAAGTATATTTCCCTAAAATATGGAAAGTTCTGCTGGGTCAGTGATACTTCCAGAGGGCTTTGAAGAGGGAAGGCAACTGTGGAAGCCATAGAGAATAAAACACTGGAAAACAAATGTCTTGTTCCAGAATTCAGGCCTGGGAACTAAGGCTCTTTCGGAGGATCTGAGAGGAAAGCCCATGAGAGAGAATGCAGTTGTCCAGGGCATTTTGTTAAGGAGGTTAGTGTTAGTCCTTTGTGGAGATGACACTTTATTTCTTTTGTTTAATCTGAGAATAAATAAGGGAAGAATGGAATTGGGGAACCAGATCACACATCATCTGTGAAGTGGAAAAAGGATTATTATGTTTAGAACTAAGAGGATAGAAGTGAAGATGGACAGAAAGAGATGAGGGTAATTCTTATGCAACTCCAAAAGCTTTGAGAATTGGGTTCTAAGGAGTAAATTAGGGAGTGGAATTAGAGTTGATGGCACATTGCAAACCTGGCTAGAACGAAAAAGTCCAAGTAGAATGGGTTTGAGGAATGGGGATATCAAGAGTGCATATGGTATGTGTTGCCTATATTAGGTCTAAATGTTGGTGAAGTTATCATCTGCAGTAGTCATCCTGTTCGAACAGAAATGCTGAAGAAATCACAGCGTCTACCACATTAGGAGTCTAGAAAGGTTTCCCAAGAAAGAGAATAGATCAGTACAACTGTTCTTGCTTTGTTAGGTAAGATAAAGCCAGGCAAGATTGTAGCCTCAGAAGCCAATGGGGCACAATTTCTGTGAGTACAAGGCAGAAGTCAACTGGAGCAGGCTGAGACCTGGTGACAGGGAAGATGGGAGAGTCCTCACAGAAGATGACTACAGTACTTATCTGTGGACAAAAGTCCAAACAGGTGACAATAGTTTTAATAAGATGAGTTTTAGGAAGATGAACAAGAGAAGATATCAGTAAGGGAAGAGTTTGGTAGCAAAGTGATGGAGAAAAATCATGGAAGCTTAAGTAGCATGGATCCTTAATAAGGTCAACAGGTGAGAAACTCAAGGCCACTGGAACAGCTTAGACCTTCCTACCTCACTGCCGGACTG
This sequence comes from Mus minutoides, assembly GCA_902729485.2. NCBI lineage: Eukaryota > Metazoa > Chordata > Mammalia > Rodentia > Muridae > Mus > Mus minutoides. The sequence goes on from LR749496.1 coordinate 3,222,111, forward strand.
ACATTCACATATGAGGAAATAATGGGAGGCTGAGATGCTGTCACTGAACATCCTATATTCATTCATTCAAGATAGAAGAAAGCTGGACAAATGGGAAGATCTCACATTTGATCTAAAAGTACAGTTTGTTTTTTAATCAAGAGCCTAAGAATCAAGTAATCATTATTAAGGTCGATGCCCACCCTTGTGAAAATTAACATTTGCTTATTACTAGTTTGTTTACTGTTTTTTTTTCTCATATGCTGACACAGTAAACACATTGGCTAGGAAGAGAGGAAGATCAAGTGCACAAAGTTTTGGGGGAAGATGAGACATAAAGTCAGCGAATAGGAAAGATGCAGACTTCAAGAGGGAGAGACAGAGGTCAATCTAGAGATTTTTTTTTCTGGGCATCTAATGTGATAGAGACATTTCTGAGGGCTGAAGGCAGAGTTTAATGAGTAACCTTATTTGAGGCTTACCATTTTATCCACCAAGTAAAATCTTCCCCCAGCTAATGGTGGGGAGATGCCACTTGCACAGTGTGGTGAAGGAGCATGGCCGAGTTAACTCAATGTTAGGGTAATGTAAGGTAAATACTGAAAGATTGGGTGGGACAGGGTTGTTACAGTAACTCCCAAGGAAGTGATTCTGACACATCACCATTGTCGCCATCAGTCAGCTTCCATAGCACCTGATTATTTATTGAAGGTCTCATTTGCATGTAGCATTATTTGAGGTACAAAGGAATGGTGTTTTATTGCCTCTCTTTGTTGTTCATTACAAGTTCTTTTTAGCTTTTATGGTTAATGTAATGTTTTTCTGTACATATAAAATTGCTCCTAAATTAAGTCCATTCCCTCAAGTGTTATTACCTTTACCTCGGGAGAAAATGGTCCTGCAATTTCCTCATAGGTCATTTCTTAGACTCATCCTCTTTTATTTTACTCTCAGCAGGATAATTTTCTAAACATGTCTCAAAATTCTTTTGTTTCTATCATTTGAATCCCTAGTCTCTGAACTTCCAAGCATGTCTCCATCTCCCTTTGCAGTGCAGGACCAAAGCCAAATGCAGAATTGAGACGAAAGAATGGGGGAAATTCATCTCTTATTTGATAATTTTTCAAAGGAGAATGTTATCTTCACTGATATAGAGTGTCACAAACTAAAGACAAGGAGAAGTGACAAGTACGGTTTATAATTTCACCTCTTTGAATTATAGAAGAGATGTCTGGCTTCTAATAAGCTGTTTGGAATGAAAGATGGCCCAGTTAGTAAAATGTTTTACATACAATCATGAGGACCTGAATATGGACCTCCAAAGCTCAGATAAAAACAAATGTGATGGCCTGCATTGGTAATCCCCGCACTGGAGGAGGTTAGATTCCTAGTGTTCATCGTTTGGTCAGCCTAGCTCAAAGATGACTTCCATTTTCAGTGAGAGGTTCTGTCTCAAAAGACAAAGTAGAGAGTGATTGAGGAAGACATCCAGAGTCAACCTTGGCCTCCACTGTATGCACACAGAGATGTGCACCAAGTGTACACAAAGAGGTACATAACACACACACACACACACACACACACACACACATTCACAGGTGATTATGAAGGCTAGAAAAAGGCATTGGATGCCCTAGATAGGATGTTCCAGGTGGGTATGAGCCACCCAGTGTGGATACTGGGAAACAAACTCCTGTCCTCTGAAAGAGCAATCAGTATTCTTACCTGCTGAGTCATCTTTCTCATCCCCCTTTGTAGATATTTTGGTGATGACTAGTAACAATGGATCTTGTGTTACATATTTTTGGTCACTTGTAGGGTGTCTCTTCCTCCTGCTCCTTGGACAGAAGGATTCACTATACGAAATAGATTACCTTAGAATTTTAGGTTCAATCTTCCAAGTTGTAGGCAGGAGCCGCCACGAACAGTTCTGTATATTGTCTTTGTAGAAATGTCTATTCTAGTTCTTAGCCCATTTTGAAAATTTGGTTGTCAGTTGTTTGCTATTCAGATATAAAAGTTCTTCCATATTTTTGAAATTCATGTCTGATATGCCATATGGTTTATAAATATTTTCTCCTTTTTTTCTCTGTGCAGAAGCTTTTCATGTTCACGTAATATCGCTTGTCTCCTTTTGCCTTCACCTCCGTTGTCTGGGATTCTGGGCTCATTTCCAAATAAACACACCCAGGCCAATGTTGTGACCTTGTTCCCACTCTTCTTCTAGAAGTTTCACAGTTTCAAGTTTTTACTTTAAGTCTATAATCCATTCTCAGTCCCATTTTGATTTTGTAGATGGTGTAAGAGGAAGCTGTCATACAATTCTCCGATTGTGGATTTGCAGTTTTCCCAACACCATTTGTTGAAGAGCCTGTCTTTTCCCCATTGTGTATTCCTGGCAAGCTGAACGCATTGATTGTATATGTATAAAGTCATTTCTGTGGTCTCTCTTCTGTGTTTTCGTTTCTCTATATGCTTGTCTAGCTTTCTTCACTTTGTAAGTGCTTCTGTGCCACTCACCAGGAATTCCTAGGGCCTAGAACAAGAAAGACCTCTTGGCATCTCCTATGCAGTGGTAGAATCCACCTAGTATACAAGTTCCTTTGAGGTATTTCCCTAAGAATAGTAACTCAGAATGTCAATGTCTTTTGTATTGGACACCTAAATTTCAGAATATGAGCCTAATTTTCATTAAGTACAAAAAGTAGAAAGCAAGAGATTGGTTTCCATCTCAGTTTCCATATCACCACACTAAATAGAGGTGAGGGCAGAAGATGGTCCCTGTAAGATTATAGGATCACAAGGTCCTCGGGCAGATGTCTAGACTTTTGGAAATGGGGATGACAAAGGTCACATTTATGCATCCTTTGAAAGGGAAAGTTGTTTTTTTGCTGTAAACAAAACAAAACAAAACAAAAAAACTGAAATAAAAGTAATCACACAATTTCTTGCAAAAGAAAACCCCTGTTCCCATACCATCTGAAACACTCCATTTGTTCATCAATGCTAATGATCTACATTTCACATCATTGGGGGTATTTTTTAAGTACATTATTTCTTGCACATCTGTAAACTGTAATCAATTCCCAGGTTAGGTTGCAAAGATTACGGTACTGTAGTGCCTCCTGCTCGGCTAGCAGAGCAAGCTACAAGAGTGGATCAGATGTGTGAAGAGAAATATCTTTATATGCCTTTGTCTTTCTTTAAGAACGTGAGTAATTGTCTCCTTTCTTGCCTGTTTCCTCCATGGAGAATTTACTGGCCCAAATTCTTTAAAAAGTCTCTTCTGCACTTCCATTTGCTGTAAGCGCGATTAGTTGCAGGTACAAAATTTGGAGCAAAGAGGCCTCTCGTGGCCCGTTGTGCCTGCAGTTATCCAACTGTGGCGGCAGCTTTTCAGTGCACAACTGATTGCACCCACGAAAAGAAAAGCTCAACTTTGAAAATGGGTCCCTTTAAGACAGTTGGGGGATTGCATGCCTTTGCTTGGCAAATTGCAATCTTTTATAAGGGACCAGGCATCACCAAGACTCGAACAGCAAGAGTGAAATCCAGGTTAGGCATCTCTGGTGGGATATGAGGGGCAGGGGCTTGAACACATGCGTGCAAGACTCCCCCCTCCTCCCCCAGTTTCACCTGAATCTACTCACAGATGGGCATTTGTAATATTCAGTCGTCCTTCCTTCATCTTCCGCTTACTTCTCCAAATGCCTTGCAGAGAGAAGCACAGTGTCAGTATAACACATTTAACCAACTCTAAATTTGCTTTAAAGAGACAGCTCCTGAGATTGACTTTTGCAAAGTGACTCTCTCCACCATGTGGCAAAGGCATCTGACGCTCCCGACTGTTATTAACTGTGTCACTGAGTACATAAGAAAGGGTTCTGAAGGAATTCCAGTGTGAATCCACTAATTCAATAATCCAATAACATAAATTCAAGTAATGGATATTAATACTATGTTCAAAACACGCTCCCAATGTTTATATCTCTCTTTCCCTGACAGACAGAGCATGCGTTATGAGGGGCTCTTGATGCAATAATAAAACCCAATTCTCATCCAGAAAAAAAAAAAGAAGAATCATTATAGGAGGGTGGTAATTTACTTTATACGACCTTCCATTGATTATTCTGTGGCTGCTACACAAATATCACAGGAGCTATTGATCGTAAAACCTACCAAATAGATCTCTAATAGCTTTTACTGGGCAAAAATAATTATGCTTGCACTGTGGTCAAACACACATAAACCAATGTGGAGGTATTAATGTATGGTATTATTACCCATCTGTCTGCAAGATATGGAGAAGAGCCTTCCCAGGTATACACTGTGTCTGTGCACCATGAAAGCTTGATACCCATGCCAACAATTATAGCCAGTTATTCTGAAAAATTGATTACTGTAACTAAAACCTAGAGCAGGAAAGCAGGGGCTGCAGCTTTCCTTAATAAAAGTAAAATAGTAACGAGAGAGCCTAATTGAGCCCAGGCTTCGAGGACACAGGAATTGAATTTCCCTGTGGCGTGTTGGCAGCTGAGTCAAGAGCTTCCTAGCCAGTCTTGATCAAGATCAATGACCAGCACACGTAAAAGGTCAAGGTATCTAATCCAAGAACTGACCATCTATCTCACAAGGAAAAATGTACTGCACACCTTAGAAAGGAGCTTCTGCTGGCCATGAATGGTGGGGAAAAACAAGAGAAATTCCAGTTCCACTTGGGTCAACATGTAGAATGTTCTGTTCACACAGAATGCACAGCAGACCATGCCAGACATGGGTCACACTTCAGAGAAACCTAAAAAACCAGAACCCTCCCTAAAAAAAAAGAACCCAATTGGCACAACAGTGGTGGTTCCAGCAGTCTGAGCTCTCAAATTCTGGGAAAGATATTTTAGATTGTCACGTGTGACTTTCCTTTCACCCACCTGAAAGAATTATTCTGAATAACCCTATAAATAACATCATCAGTATCAGCATTAAGAAAATCCAAAACTCTTATCAAGTCGCTTCACTGAGGCATGGGAGTGATTTGCTCACGTGTCAACACTCAAGTGTGGAGGGCTAAGGAACCCAGGACACAATTTAGAGGTTTTTTTGTTTGTTTGTTTGTTTTTGTTTGTTTTGTTTTGTTTTGTTTTTATCTTAGAGAATAATTTTAATTGAGAAGAGATTCTCTAACAGTTAACAGAGATATATATGGCTAAGGTTATTTTTTCTTTTTTTATTAAATATTTTCTTTATTTACATTTCAAATGCTATCCTGAAAGTACCCTATACCCTCCCCCTGCCCTACTCCCCTACCCACCCACTCCCACTTCTTGGCCCTGGAGTTCCCCTGTACTGGGGCATATAAAGTTTGCAAGACCAAGAGGCCTCTCTTCCCAATGATGGCCAACTAGGCCATCTTCTGTTACATATGCATCTAGAGATATGAGCTCTGGGGGGGTACTCGTTAGTTCATATTGTTGTTCCACCTATAGGGTTGCAGACCCCTTCAGCTCCTGGGGTACTTTCTCTAGCTCCTCCATTAGGGGCCCTGTGTTCCATCCTATAGATGACTGTGAGCATCCACTTCTGTATTTGCCAGGCACTGGCATAGCCTCTCTCGAGACAGGAATCCCATTGATACAAATATTCCAGTTCTGGGTAAGTTTCCCAACTACTTCTATCCTGGCCACACCATAAACAAACCTCATTAGATAATTTTTTAAAAGTAGCCAGAGAAGTTAGCAGTGAAATTAGGCTTCTACTCACTTAGAAGATGACACTTCTCCCAGAAGGACCCTTGAACTTCCCTAGTGTAACTGCTCCTTTCTACAGCAGCAAAGCACAACTTCTCCATTTCTGTTGGTTTTTTTTAGCCATATTGGTTCGAGTTCTAAAAGCATGACTAAACTAAAATCCTCATGTCTCTCCCCTTTGATGATAGTTCAGAAGCAAAGCAAGGGCAGGTTGAGGGTGATGCCTACTGTATTGAAGTTCTTTTCTAAGACAAACATTTTCCAGAGCTTTGCAACCATTTCTTAACCTGAATTGTCACAGCCTGGGATTTGGTCCTTGAAACCTTAAGTTGCTATTTGTGATATTTGCTGTGTCAGACAGAAGCTGTTTTCAAAGTTTGGTCTGTTTTGGACTGGCTTTGTGTTTGTGTGTGTGTTTGTGTTTGTGTGTGTGTGTGTGTGTGTGTGTGTGTGCATGTGTGTGTCACATAACATGGAAGGTCGGCATTGGTGCCAATGTTTATAGACTGGCTCAACTCAAGGACTGTGTTAGGTGTTGTTCTTGGAACAATGCTGTTTTAAAGGCATGGGTCATCCAAATTCAAACTAAGCTTGCAAACTCTCTCAGGTCAGTGTCAGAAAGCACAACAGGCCAGAGGTATATATAGATATTATAACCCCCAAACTTGTTCTTAGTTACCATCTCCTTCCAAAGGTAAATGTCATAACCTCCTGTGTTTTAGAGAGTAACACTTGTGAGGGTTTGCAAGGGACCCATGCAAAGTAAACATACTTCCATTTTCTCACCTCCTTACTACCTACACCTTGAGATTCAGCGCAAATACAAGCCGGTCAGTGGAGCCTACCTTTCTGGGTTTGGCCTTGGAGAAGGCAGTGGCTCACAAGGGCACCACCAGCCTGTGAGGCGTGGCAAGGAGTGCAGAGGGAAGCTGCAGGCTGTCTCGCAGGTGCTGCCCCACCGGCCATGGGATCTGTGATGGATGCAGGGCTCAGCGGGGAGGAAGATGGATGATGGATGGTCTGTCTGCCCGCCCGGGTCCCACCAGCGGGGAACCTGCGCATGTAAATAGGAACACACTCACAGCACAGTGAGGCGCCTGAGCAGGGAGGGAGAGATGCCTGCACAAAAGGACTGGCCCTGGAATGTTTAGATTTTGAAGGTTAGTTTCTATTATATCTTGGTGGGAGAAAGGAAAACCTCCGGTTGGGAAAGCAGAGAGAGCACAGCCCCGCACCATTTCGGGCTGTCTGACAAATCATTCATTTCGCCAGCAAAACCGGCCGCTCTACTCAAACTGCAGACAGTTTAAAACTCAGATTAGCTCATAATGATAATGATTCCTGGTCCGAATATGAGACACACCATGGTATCAGATCTAGACACTAGTTCTTCAACCTGGTACAACCCGGGGCAATGTTCAAACCACAGAAAACTGATTAAGAGCGAGTAAGTAGGAAAATACGTTTCCGATATTCTATGCAAGGTGAAAAATGCAAGATCATTTGCTATTTAAAGCCACTAAGACTTTTCACAGAGACATAAGTGGGACAGAGAATAAATATTTTTGCGTGTTAGGAAGTATAAAAGTTTCATCATTTACATACTTTTAAAACTCACAAGCCATTTGAGCATGTTTTGCTCGTCCTTGGAAAAAGCCGGAAGCCCGTGGTTTTAGCCCATTCAGTGTAAAGTGTCCTTTTAAAACTCATTAGGGGTTGAGACAGATAGATGGATAGCAGGAGAATACATGTCGGTATCAGCCACTGAAATGGGCCTGCTAGCAAGTCATTGTATCACCTGGTCTCTTGTTTGGCAACTGAAGGACAGGCCCATTCAAGGCAAATATTTCTCCCAGCCAGCCAGGCTGCTAAAAGGAATACATTTCATGTCAAGGAAAAGCCTGTCCAGTCAGAGTGCTGATCCTTTCGCTTCTGGGAGTTCAGGAAGAGCTGGGTTTTTTCCCCATGTAGAGAGATTGTGGTTTGTCTGACGGTGCCTTTAAATGCACAATGTCCCCTTCTGCCCTCAACACCATCCCCACTAGGGAAAGGAGAGCAGAGTTTGAAACTTACTGCCAAGGTGTATGTTAGCTAATGAGTCTCATCAGCGAGACTGAAGTATCAATGCATGAAAATTTTTTTTGTATCACATTTTCATTACTTTATTTAGGAAGCAGAAGAAAATTAAAGACACCTATTCATTCTACCCTACTGGGTTCATACAGAACCCAGAGAGATGCAAAAGCAATCAAATCATGCTTATGCGGTTAGTAAATAAAACAGCTGAATAGTGTGGATTTTCATAGCACAATATCTTAATATTATTACAAAGTATATCAGTTGGTTTCAGTCTCTGAGTCTCGGGCTCCTTTTAGGTGTCAGTAAACAAAACAGTAAGGAACATTAAAAAATTGTCCTAAATTGTGGATTTTGTATATTTCTTAAGTGTAATGAGTGAACCAGTGTTCTGATTTTACACACACACACACACACACACACACACACACACACACACACTCCCATTCCGGGGGAAAGAAAATTATTATATGCTATTTTTTGCTTTATTGAGGTAAAATTGACAAGCTGCATATTTATGCTTAGTGTTACAGAGGCTGTTTGTAACAATATCTAGTAACGTAGCTTATGGAGATTATTATATGATATTCATTTTCTCTGCTTATTAATAAATGTGCTTATGCCCAATTGTTCTTCTTATTTGATATATATTTCTTCTTAATATCTGGTTCTGTTATCATTTAGTCCAAAAGGTGGCTAAGACATTTACAGATAAAGTAGAACATAGCACTTTCACAAATCACTCTTTAAAGCTGTTAATTTTGAACTAGAGTAGAAGCTATGGTTAAAGTGGTTTCAATCAGCGACGCAGGAAATCACAACAAAACCGGGCTATGTTGCAGGCAGAAATTATCTACTGAACTTAGGTTTCCAGCAAGCCTTTGCTTTCTCTCCAGGGTGGCACATAGAATGATATTCTCATCTGTGAAATTACCCCCAGAAACTTAAGGTGCATTACACAGATCGTATGCTCTTATTAGGAAAGCCAGAATCGTTCATCCTCACAGTGGCTTGTCGACTACTCTCAAAATGTGTGTTGTTTTCTTAAGCTGTGAGACCGGTCATTTAAAAATGTCTTCCTATGTTCCCCCACCTTCCACAAGTGCACCGGTGCCCAGTAAATAAAGTAGCAGCCCGTGTCCCTTTTAGCAAAAGCTATATATCTGTTCGGACTTGTAATTTGCTCCGTTTATATCCTTTGCCCTTGAACTCTGGTTATTAACGCAATGTTTCTCCAAATGATGCCATATAACTCTGCTTGAAGCACATTCGCGGTGTCACCACGAAAACTTGCTAAGGGCCAGGGCCAGCTGAGGAGGGGAAGAAATGGCTGCTGAAATGTGGGAGTTGTAACGTGTGTGTCTCTAAATGGAACAGCTGTAACACTGACTGCTAATATTCAAATTGCAAGGCCAGACCTAGATTTTGATGGCTAATATTCTAAAGTCTGCTCAGGAAGCAATTTTTTAAACAAAGTAGCTTAAAAAAAAAAAAAAGCTAAAACACCGCTCTTGAATAATGAACAACAACAACAACAAAAAAAGCTGTCTAACTGTGTTTTCAAAACTAATTCAATTGTTTAATCCAATAATTATTAAATGTTAAGTGTGCAGATATATTTTCCTTCCACTATAAAATGCACAATGTGTATGTGTTGACCTCCAGACCACATTCCTTTGTGCAAGCCAAGACAAACACCAATTATTATTTTAAACATTAATACTTTACATTGTGTAATAACACATGTGTGAAACAATTGGACATTGGCTGGGTGTGATACGTCTTCAAACAATAGGAAAATCTACTAATTAATGTGTGAAATGTTGGACAGGAGCAGAACCAGTCTCCCTTTAGAATATCAGCGAAGGCATCATTTTGGTAAGTGTGCAGTGGCTCCCCACTCCCCACTTTGTAATGGAAATTGTTCTTAAACCCTGGGCATTGCTGAGATATTCACACATTGGCAGCACTGTGTCTCAACAGGACCCTCTGCTTATGAGCTAAATTCTAAATGTTAGATCTACTTCAACATAATAATTTCAAGAAAACCAAAACTGCAAAACAATCTTTATTTGAAAAGAGTGTCTCCTTAAAGTGACTGGACAGAGAATGTCTTATGTTTATATCCCTTCATTTATTCTTGAAAGGCATCTTTAGAAGAATTTGGATTTAATGTTTCAATTTCCTTTGCTAAACCCTGGAGCACACATACCACACAGTTCATGTTAAAAGGTTTATGGAAATGAAGGTGTTATTCTATCAACTGTTGAATTTTGTGTTGAATCCAAGCTAATTTGGAATTTGAGACACTTGGCTCTATGGTTCATTCTTTGCCTTGATTAAGAAATAAAGAAGGGATCCGGGTGTGGTGGCGCACGCCTTTAATCCCAGCACTTGGGAGGCAGAGGCAGGCAGATTTCTGAGTTCGAGGCTAGCCTGGTCTACAAAGTGACAAAGTGAGTTCCAGGACAGCCAGGACTACACAGAGAAAGCCTGTCTTGAAAACAAAACAAAACAAAACAAAACAAGAAATAAAGAAGAGAATTCTCTAGCTCTCCAGTTGACTAACCTAGTACATAATTTTAAGGAGCACAGCATGATCTGAGTCCACTTTAATGTTCAGACACATGCATGTGAGTATTGTCAACAAAAGAAAATGACCCACAGAGGTCTGAGAACACAAACACAGTGTTCGGTGACCATTATTTCAAAGGGGAAATAAATCTTAGATTCCAAGTAAGGTATATTGAGAACATTCATGAAACACTCCTCTCTCTCTCTCACTCTCTCTCTCTCTCTCTCTCTCTGCCTATACCTGAATCAAAAAGGTATTGCACATTTAATAAATATCAACAAGCTTGCAAGCTTGTTATTTTAAACCCAAGCATACAACTTAGCTAAAAAATGTGGAAATATAACAAAATATAAATGTCACTTTCAAAGATTCCTAAGCATGTTAAGACTTCATTCATAAGCAGGCGCCAGAGATAGACAAACTGACTACATTCGTCATCTCAGGAATCCTTCCTCAAAGAGTATTCAATGAACGCCCAGCCTCCTGAATTCAGTTTATAAATGGATGCTCTTGAATATTTATCGCTTTGTAGAATTAGACTGAAACGTAACAGAAATGTGCATTCTAACATTGATTTAAATTGAAACAGATTTGTGTCTAAGCATCCCAGTTGTGTTTTTCATTCACAGAACAACGATGGTGCTATCGGCACAAAGACTGTTTTGATGACCCATATATATATATATATATATATATATATATATATATATATATATATACATACACATTATTATATATATTATACATTATATATATTATACAATATTATATGTATATATTATAATATATATATTATACATTATTACACAATGTATATCATGGTTATATTCCACTTTTTCTCCTATAGAATTGCTAAAATGCCCAGAACCTTAAAACTGTATATATTTGTTCTATGTCTTTTGATAATTGAGATGGGAAATTGTCTTAATTGATAACAATGAGAGCAACAAAAAAACCCCACATGTGTTTAACTCTTGATAGAATGAGGGCAGAGCTTATTAAAAATTCTGAGTGACTTGAACTTTGCTGATGCTGCAGATTAATAAGATTGTCAATTTTAACCTACTAATTAAATGCATTTACATACATCCCATTTTATATATGGTATAATTACACCACCTCTGGTTTCAAAAGTTACTTTCAAAATATGAGGATATCCCATTTCTGGTTATCCCTGTCTTGGTTTTCCCGCTAAGTGCAACTACTTCTCTAATTCCCCTTGTGTTCTTTCAGAGTTGCCCAGTCTTTTAACAAACTACCTTCCATTTCTCCTTCTCCTTAGTAATATTTAGTGCTACAAGTTAATTTATTGACTTTCTATTAAAGGAAATGGACATTTCTTTTTTTTTTCCCTAATCCTGTTTCTCATTTTCTCCAATCTCTTAGTTTTTCAAGGCAATTCTGTTGTAATTTGTGTTAAATTAATGCATAGTGTGTATTGTTATAAATAAATCCTGCTGAGAGCTGGTCTAAGAACTAAGCTGTTACTGCTTTTGCTGGTTTTTTTAGTGCTCTGGTGTTGGCAACTGTTAAAATATTTTCTTCTATCACTTACCTCTCTAGATAGTTACCAAACTTACCTTTGATCATGGAACCTATAATTGTATGATCTTTGCTAGTATGTGAGTATTTTTAAAGGTTTTTTTTTTTTTTTTTTTCCAATTACGAGCATGTACTTGTATGTGGATATGGCAGCAACTGAGGGCAGGTGCCTACGGAAGCCAGAGGCATCAGCATCAGATTCCTTGAAACTGCAGATATAGGTGTTTGTGAGATGTTTGATATGAGTACTAGGAACCATATTCAAGTTTTCTGGAAGAGCAATACAAACCCTTAACTGCTAAGCCATCTTGCTAGCCCCTGGTTATCAAATTAAGAATTTGGAAAAAACATCTTTCCAGAGTCTTCTAATCTACCTCTAAGTACATTAATTACCCTTGGCCCTGGGGTCCAGCTGCCATTCTGGGCTGTCACTTAACAACTGTTGTCTTTCTCAGTTAAGTCTGCCCTCCATTCAGGAGCTCCTCTTCTACTGGATCATTCTGAAACTGTTCAAAAGAGTTTGTGGTGTCACCGTGTTCCTGTATTATAAAGAAATTAACTAGGAGTCTCTGCAGGCAAACTCCAGGGTAGAACCTCTTTGTAGACTTTTCTTTTCTGCTGGAGAATAATCTAAATTTATCTGGATGCTTTTAGCACTGATTCAGTTACCTCTTCTTTCTCTAATATGTCTTCTGTTGAACGTTGAGCTTTCTAGTAAAGGAAATGAAAGTGTGTGTGTGTGTGTGTGTGTGTGTGTGTGTGTGTGTATGTGTGTATATATGTATATGTGTATCTTTGTTTGTGTGTGTGTGCGTGAATTAAAAAAAATAACTTTTAAAATATATAGATCCTTAAATGCCAGCCCGTTTTCTTGAATTAATTCTTCAACAACTGCACACCTAATGTTTTTTCTTTTCCTTTCTTCTTTCTTTCTTTCTTTCTTTTTTTGGATATTTTATTAAGTTTTGTATTTTCTACTTTTCCATCCCTCCGCTCCCTTCCCCTCAACTTCCCTCATGTTTCCCTACCTTCCTCTCCCAGTCCTTTTTCCTTCCTCTCCCAGTCCTTTTTCCTGCCTTTCCCTTCTTTCCTTACTTTCTTCATGGCAGTTAATTTCTGATACATGTACTCAAGTCACCATTCGCATCTAGAAGACAATTTATTTCTATTTTTATTTTTTCATTTTTATTTATTTACTCACTTTAAAATCCCAATATCAGTTCCTCCCTTCTCCCAGTATCCACTTAGGCATATCCACTCCCATTCTACCCACCTTTTATCCTCTGAGAAGGAAGAACCCCTCTCTGGGTGTCTCCACCTACTCAAGGACATCAACTCACCACAAGATTAGATGCATCCTCGCCCATTGGAGCCAGATAAGGCAGCCCAGTTAGGGGAACAGGATCCACAGACAGACAGCAGAGTCAGGGTAAGCTCCTGCTCTAGTTTTTGGTGGATATGCATGAAGACCAATCTACATATCTGCTACATATGGGGGGGGGGTAGGTCCAGCCCTTGCTCACTCTTTGGTTGGTGGTTTAGTCTCTGAGAACCCACAAGGGTCCAGATTACTTGACCCTGTTGGGTCCCTCAATCTTTCCCTTAACTCTTCCATAGCAGTCCTGAGCTCAATCTAATATTTGGTTGTGGGTCTCTGCATATCTTTCTATTGACTATTGGATGGAGCCTCTCAAAGGACAGTTAAACGAGGTTCCTGTCTGTAAGCCTAACAGTATCATTAATAGTGTCAGGGGTTGGTTCTTGCCTGTGGGAAGGGTCTTAATTTGGGCCAGTCATTGGTTGGCCATTCCCTGGGTCTCTACTCTATCTTTGTTCCTGTAGACCTTGTAGGCAGGACATGTTTTTGGGTCAAAGGTTTCATGAGTGAGTTGTCCTTACCCCTCTACTGGGAGCCCGTCCTGGCTACAGGAAGATTGTGGTGATTTTTTTTCCCTTTTGATTGATTGTATTTTGGTTACACAAAAATAATGTTGTAGTTCAATATATTTTCATTTTAAAAATGTGTTACATTTCTCTCTGTGTGTTTTGTGTTTCTGTGTCTCTGTGTCTGCATGTTTGTCTACCCCCTCCCACCCCCACCCCCAGTGTATATAGGACAACTTTTTTGAGTTGTTGGTTTTCTCATAAGACTATGTGGGTCCTGGTGACTATACTTTGGTCATCAAGCTTGGCAGCAAATGCTTTTCTTACTGAGCCACTTTTACTAGCCCAAACCAGCTTATTTTTATTTTATTTTATTTTTTTATATTTATGTGGAAATTTTATTTTTTCATAAGTGATTTACACAGAAAATCTTCACAATTTCTCCTTAAAATATTCTATTAGTAAATTTTGCTCATTCACAGTTTTATACATGTACCCTGTGTATTTTGCTCCCTCTTTACCAGATCATCTATTTTCCTCACTCTCTACTAGCTACCCTCTCTATAAATATCTTCCCCTTTCCTACTGCTCCTCATAATGTTGCCTTTTCCCCCAATTTTGCTAGATATTTTCTTCATTCACATTTCAAATGTTATCCTGAAAGTCCCCTAAACCTTCCCCATTCCCCCGCCCTTCTTCCCTACCCACCCACTCCCACATCTTGGCTCTGGCGTTCCCCTGTACTGGGGAATATAAAGTTTGCATGACCAAGGGGCCTCTCTTCCCAATGATGGCCAACTAGGCTATCTTCTGCTATATATGCAGCTAGAGACACGAGCTCTGGGGGAACTAGTTAGTTCATATTGTTCTTCCATGTATAGGGTTGGAGACCACTTCAACAGAGGAATGGATACAGAAATTATGGTACATTTACACAATGGAGTACTACTCGGCTATTAAAAACAATGAATTTATGAAATTCCTAGGCAAATGGACTGATCTGGAGGGTATCATCCTGAGTGAGATAACCCAATCACAAAAGAACTCATATAACATGTACTCACTGATAAGTGGATATTAGCCCAGAAACCTAGATTACCAGCTTATTTTATTTGAGATTTAAAAGCATTTTGAAATAAAAACATATAGTTAAGAATACTGAAACATTAATCTTTATAATTTCCCAATTTCCATGGAGATGCTAATTTTATATACCAAGTGCTTTAGTGCTTTCCAAGGTTTCTCAATATTATATCATTTGAAGTAGCATATTATTATGTCATCAACTGACTAGACCCAGTGTTAGTAGAGAATGACAGACTATGAAGGGGAATAGACAGAATGAGTGATGAAGAATTGTGTCTGGCATTAGCCACAGTAGGAAATGGTATCACACACTAAGGATTAATTTCTATTATGGGGTTATCAAAGACTGAAAGTTGAAATAGGATAAATAGACCACAGAAGAGTTATATTCAATGATGCAAGATTTAATGAAAGCAAGCTATTTCTAATTCAACGTGTGCCTATGAACTCTAATGAAAGTGAGTGTTAGGCCTGAAACTCACATACATAAAGCATCGAAATGTCAGCTGCTTCTCAGCATGGAGTTATCAAGGAAACTGTCTTGTGTCTGACCCTTCACATCGCCTTTGAGTAAACTCAGCATCTTCACAGCGATTCCTTGACTTAGTCTCAGTAGCATCCAATTAACAAGAACATTGGTACTGACCTAAGAATGAGCTAGAGGATCATTGTTTCCAGGAACCGTATGTACATAGCTGATGTGGATATAAAATAAGACTTAAAAATATTACTAGCATTAATATCATTCTCAGAAGCTACCCAAGTCCAGTGTAATATATTTCAGGCTTGTGAAGGTCAATACAAACTGACAGATTGAAATATTTTACGTGACTTGCAAAAGTCATTTTTGGCTAAGCTGTTTCTCAAGATTTAAATTAAACTTAAGTTTGAGCAGGATTTCTTTCCTTCATTTATTTCTTTTTCTTTTTTTTTTAAATACCAGATTATGATTTGATCTTAAAAGAAATATCACTTTCATTCTGGGTTGTCAAGTAGATATTACCATCATAGCACTAAGCTTGATGGCATGCAGCAAATACTGATTAAGGACTGGCCCTGTTATTTGAGGAAACCATACTTTTTAATCATTCAATATTAAATGCCAAAGGTTTCTTTCAAATCTTTCCTTCTGAAGTTGTCATTGAGAGAAAGAGAATTGCCCAGTGTTTATGTGTGTGTGTGTGTGTGTGTGTGTGTGTGTGTGTGTGTGTGTGTGTGTGAGAGAGAGAGAGAGAGAGAGAGAGAGAGAGAGAGAGAGAGAGAGAGAGAGACTGCTGGAGTCAGTCACATTTGGGTTCACGCATTTGTCAGCAAGCTACTTAATCTGTCTCTGGTAGCTAGTTACCTCCTATGCAAAAGGAGATAATATCTGGTGTCTGTCAGACTCAGCTCAGTGAGGCAGGTAGGTAGTATCAGATTGAGAGCGGGCACACATTGAGTTAACAGGCATTGTACTGTTGATATTTTGTTTAAAATTACATTCATCCCCATTGTGTATATAAGGGGGTGTGGGAGAAAAAGGAGGGCTAGGTCATGTCCATCAGGGCATGTACTGTGGAGGTCAAAGGATAACCTTCCAGGGTCAGTTCTCTCTCAGTTATTTGCATCTCAGGGATCCCTCTTAGATGATCAGGCTAGGTGACAAGTCCCTTAACCCACTGAGCCATCTCACTCCTCCTCCTCCTCTAAAAGTGCTGTTTGAAACAGTGTTTCGTGTAGGTCAGGCTAGTCAGGAACTTCTGATTTTCCAGCTTCTACCTCCAAGTGCTTATACCTCCGTGACATGCAGCTAGGTCCTGCTGGTGATCTTATCTTTGGCTTTGTGGGTCTGTTATTATGGTTATCCACTTTTCTACGAGATGACCTTTGGGTGATGTTGATTTTATATGTAACTCTGAGACAAAGATCCAGAGAGATTAGATGGTATAGCCAGATTTAACTAGTTTGTTTCTCATCATGTGCTAACATTTTGCACAATCTGGAAACCTTGTTGTTTGACGGTTGCAGCTTCCAGAGTGTTCAAATCTGTGCTATGAGCTCTCTCCACACAAACTGGAGTCAAGAGTCAAGAGTCAAGATTCTACTTTACACTTTGCTCATGAATTCTGTTTCCCCTCTTCCCTTGTCAAACAGCACTGTGGCCTCACCTGGCCCTTGCAGCTGATCAAGGCAGGCCCATTAGAACTGACTGGGTCCATACAGTACATGCATACAAAGTGTCATAATGGATTGACTCAAGTCAGTCTTGACTTTTCAGCTGTTCATTTTTAGGCTAGGCTATATATGAGTCATAAAAGAGATTTGGGTAGCATTTTATTAAATTAGTATATGCTTTAATATTTTCTGGAAGAAAGAATTGGTTAACTTTAATCACCAATTGGTTGGTTTTCATATTTTTAAAGATTTATTTTTAGGTATCTCCATGAATTGATATATATATATATATATTTATGCTTAGGTGTATGCATATATATGTATATGTATATGTGCATGCATGTTTACTTATACATGTATGTATACGCACACACACACACACACACACACACACACACACACACACACACATATATATATATATATATATATATATATATATATATATATGTATATATATATATATATATGTATTTTCAGTCCAGTTATGAGAATCTAAGAAGTAAAAAGTTCTCTACAACTGATTCATGCCTCCAGTTCTTTCTAATTTTTTCCTCCATTTTAAGGTATGCTGTTGAATAAGAATTTCCTAATCACCACATATGCTCAAGGGTCTTTGACCCTCAGAGGTGGTCAAATGGCTTAATTTCATTTTAGTCACCTAGAAAATAAAACTATACACTGATTCCTTTGGGTCTTCAGATATTTGAGAGGATTCTTTGTGGCATAAACACATCAGCTTGGAAGTTCCATAACATACTGGCAGGAAGTCTCCCTGAGAATACATAAGACACTGCAGAAGGAGCAAGAAGGAGAAAGAGAAACTGAAGCTGACAATGGCCAGGAATAGGCTTGCTCTACTTCTCACACCATGGCCTAAGGAAGGCCCCCATGTTCACATATCACCTTTACATGCTAACCAGTGGGGTTGTAAATAAGTAACATCTTTCTTGTAACTGTGGCCCACTGCCCTAGAGAGTCAAAGGGAGAGTCATATTGGTTCACCATTGCATAGGCTTTAGCTCATGGTGGTTTGGCTCCATTGTGTTAAAACTGTGTTAACAAAGCAACCTGGTGGTGCTGTGTAGAAAACAAACAAACAACAACAACAACAACAACAACAACAACAACAAAAAACTACTCACCTCATGGCAGCCATGAAGCAAATCAAAGAAAAGAGTAAGAGAGTCCATAATCACAGTATCTTCTACATGGGCATGCACCTTAATGTTCAAGTTTCTCCTCCCCTCTCATTAACCTCTTAGTGGTTCCACTATCTCCAAATACAGATATAGGCCAGTGATCAGTCCTTTCAGGATGCCTCATGGTGATATTTAAGACCCAGACCATGAGGAATATTCTTCTTGGAAAATTGTAATTATTCAATATTTTGTATCTAAAATGTCTCCTGAAGAATCGTGTGGTAAGGGCTATTGGGAGATGGTAGATGGGAACTAGCAGGTAGAACTTACAAACTCTGTCTATTTGCAGTCCATCTCATCTCCAAGTTTTATAATGACTAATGTCAGATTTACTTCTCATCTTCAAAGTGTCATATACCATCTTATGATCTGTATTTACCAAATTAAGGACTTACCACTTGTTCCTGTTGGCCAGTTCATTGAGACGAGAGTATTTGTGTCTTTGGTCTTTATAAACAGCAAATATAATTCAAACACATTCTAATACATCACTAGTCATTATTTGATATCAATGAATCTAGGAAAGTCATACAGCATACTCATGGCAGCTTCATCTGCTACCGGTGGAAGCATGTGAAAGGCAAAGGAGTGTAGCACATGGGGAGATGGAGCTTCTCTATAAGCTCTTAGGCTGACCAAGCTGTTTAATGTCCTTGGCAGGCTCATACTGTCCTTACACTTTTCAAAATGTCACCTTTGAGCATTAAGGAAAATTTAGAAGCACTGGGACAGTCCTCTTCTCCAGACATTGTTAACCATGGATAATACATTTTGAATTCCCCTGTCACTGTCCCTCCCAAGCTCTGTGCTTCCCTTCTTCCTCTATACATACATACATACATACATACATACATACATACATACACACACACACACACACACACACACACACATACATATACATACACATATGCATATTAAACATTGACAAGTTTAGTGAAAGAAATTTTTAGGAAACAGGAAGCTAGGTGATATTTTGGGTAGGACAAACTATCTCATCCTTGCTTCGTGTTGTATGCTCAGCCAATAGTAAATTCTTTTACCTCTATCTTGATGCCTACTTCACTTTGTCCATATGACATCTCTTATACTGCAATTTGGATAAGATTATCTATACATGTTAAGATTTCTGCTAGTTTAGTTGTTATTGTAGTGTAGCCCTGGGTGTCCTAAAACTCACCCAGTAGACCAGAATAGCCTGAAATCCAAGATCTGTCTGTCTCTGCCTCCTGAGTGCTGGGATTAAAACGTGCACCACCACTACCCAGCTAAGTTTTTTTTTTTTTTTTTAAAAAAACCTAAACTGATTAGAATTAAACTGCATAGTTAACTACTGGATTAAGAAGCCATATTCTTTTATGCATAGAATATGCTTTCTGAATCCCCTAATGAAATCCTCATTGTGCCTAAAAATGTACTGTGAGAAAATATTTATAGTGATTTAGGGTATAGCACTAACATTTTTATATAAAAAGGGCTTTTACAAATTGATAAGGAAACCCACTGAGAAAGACAAAAAGCTAACAAGGATTTTAGAGAAAAACAGACCACAAGTGTATGAAACACTAGATACCAGCCAAAGCAATTAGGAAAACTATTATCAATTATTGCTTTCCTAACTCAAATAATTTGCACAATATTGATTAATGTGGCTAAGGATGAATAATAATATGTGATTGGTAACCATTGAGAAGTTTGGCATTCTTAAATGTAAACTAACTAACTAAAAAAATAAAAAACGTGTCCTCAACAACTGTGACATAAACTCCACAAAGAGGTATATGGAGTTTTCTAGATAGTTTTGTTCATAAGTGAAACAGAGTAGTTGTCTCCAGTGTATGCAACGGGCAACTGATTCCTAAGTCTTGGTGTGTCTGTACCATAGAACTCTAAGCTTCCCTGAAAAGTGCAGTTTAGACAGGATATCTAAGTCATGTGAAGGGCAAGGTTAAAGCAAGCCGTACTTGCATTTTGTACATAAAACAGAACTTGTGTATAAAAGGGGATGTAAATTTACCAAGCGGCAATCAGAGTGGCAGGCACAGCGCTCTAGAAATTTTATATTTTCTGGGAATGGGTGGCTGAGAGTAAATGAAATCCAGGAGAAAGTGAGAGAAATTAAGAAAAAAAGAGATTTGGCAACTTGTTCTATTTTAACCAGTTACAAAATGGAACGCATGTAGGCATTCTATAATTAAGTATCAGAAAAGAAATCTGTTATTTGATCTTAGTGTAATGGCTCCTTGATGGTTATGATATGTTGTTGTGGGCTTGGAGCAGTTCTTCCTGTGCTTTGCATATGAGCCTATGCTTCTTCATGTTATAATCTACCAGACTGGC
Organism: Mus minutoides; assembly: GCA_902729485.2. Lineage (NCBI taxonomy): Eukaryota > Metazoa > Chordata > Mammalia > Rodentia > Muridae > Mus > Mus minutoides. The sequence goes on from LR749496.1 coordinate 3,242,690, forward strand.
CCTCACTCTTTTCTTCAATGGCTTCCCTTGTTCAACCTTCTGCACAACTTTATGGTCTGGCCATAGGCACTTCAAGATTATAAAGGGTACCCTGGTTTTTACTTATGACTAATGTCTGATATACCTAAGCTGTTCGTCTATGCTCTATGATGTAGGTTTGTTTTAATCAACCAACTAAAAATGCATTGTGTTTCTTCCTCCCACTAACTTATATGGATAAATTATCATATGCAAATAGGTATTTTTCCCCCCCCGGTATTTGTTATTCTCTAACTTACTACCTATTAACTCTAAGTTGCTAGTGAATCTTATGTATATGTGTGGATTATGTTCTTCAATCGAGTAAAATAAAGTTATGTTAACTTGTCTTTTTTTCTTTTAAAATTGTTTACTCTATTTGTATGCAGTTTTCATTTTAGAATCAACTTGTCATGCACCCGCAATAATCCCTTGGCGATGTTGGTTGAAGTTTCAGTCAATTTACAGATACCTTTAGATTTATATTTTGTTAATATTGAGTTATTCAATTGATGTGCACGACTTCTACATCACACACAACTAGGTACTCTTTATCACTATCTGGTCAAAATGAACTTTATTGTTCACACAGGAGCTTTCTTTTTAACTGATGCTGTTCTTAGGAATGCTGTGTTATTATTCTGAATGGCCTTCTTTGTTGTCAGTATGTTTTGCAAATTTGCTATTTGTGTTAAGAAAGTGTGATATCTTACAATGTGAACCTTGTATTTCCAGCACCCTATGAGCAGTATGGTTCTTACAATTCTCTTTTCTGTCTATTTCTTTTTTAAAAAAATATTGGCAAACAACCATGGTTTCTCTAAATTCTGATTCAATTGCATTCTTAATTTTAGTACTTATCTCTCTTATGGTTTCACTTGCTATCCTATTAATTGACATTTCTAACACAGAGATAAACTGTCAGTTTCGCTACTCATGAGGTGAGTGTTGATAGCAATTATTCTAATATTCCATTTTGAAATATCATGTGCACTATCCATTGCTTAAGGTTGAGACATCTTCTTGTCTTAGCTGATGTTTTGTTGTTTGACTGCCTTTGATTTAAGTCATGAATGTCACATATATTCTGGTGCCATGATGCATTGATGCAGAGAGTATTTGGGGGTCAGGATGCTGCATATATCACCTGGCTGCATCACTTAACATCTGTCCCAAATTTTCACTGGGAAAATGAAGGAATGAATGGAATTTAATATACTGTGATAGTTTGCAAAATTTAAAGACCTTACTGTTAAAGAATTTAAACAGTGAGTCTATGCAAAAAAAATTATAAATATTATTGCTGCTAGTAGAGAGGTCTCCCTTTAATGATAATGTTTGTTTAAAATAGTAGGTCATTTGAACAGATTTCTTGGTATTACATCTTTGGGACATTTTAGAGACACACTGTATTTGTTTATGATCTCTAGGAATCACTGCTGGACTGTGTTAGCTCATATTGTACCTATTTATATATACAGATGCCTTGTAGATATTTTCTTGTTTTGAGATTAAGGAGATTTATTCTACACTCATTTGTTCTCTTTCTCTCTCCTTTCCTCTCCCCTACCTCATCCCTCGTCTATCTCCTCTACCTGTGTGCAATAAGATTTTTAAAATATTATTTTAGTGGAAAGCTTACATTAAACTCATATAATAAACTTAAAATGCTGAGGTCTTTTTATGTCTTGAGGTGTTCTACAAAGAAATTCCATATATAAAATTTTATAGAGTTTATCCTCTAAAGTTTGGAGTCATTTTTAGTGCAAGATGTGTGGTAATATCTTATTTGTCTTCCTAATTATTGTTGTACTTGGATTTTCTTGTTTTTGACAGAAAGCTGATGCTTTGTGTTATCCACTATTTCCATGTTGTGCAGCAGGGAGTATATTCAGTGTTTTCCTAATGGTCTTTTTAAAAACCCAAATTTATAAGATGTATTTTTCTTATTCTCATGTCATTTTTTTTGTTTTAATTTGGAAATCCTTAAAAAATTTTTTTTTTGTTTAGGCTTGCCAGCTGTTACTGTATTTTCTTTGCCTTTCCTGCCACTAGCAGTTAGATATGTCTCCATCCATATTATTTTGAAATTCAAACTGTTTCATGATTTTGGCCTCGTTGCTTCATTTCCTCTATTTTTATTCATCCTGAAGTTATCGCTCTTGAGTTTTCCACAGAATATTTCGACTGTATTTGTTGAAATGTTCTTGTATAGTAGGCTCCATGCTTTATTCCATTTCCTCTTAAGGAACACCAAGCTATGAGCATAATCTCTGTGTCTACTACAGGCACACGGTCATTGCTTTTAATAACCAGAAACAAGAAATTCATGTTTCTGTCTTCCAGGAGCTCACCATCTGATGAAGAGATCACCTTGATCTAAGAAGGATGCAGGTAAGAAGACATGAAGAGTGCAAGAAGGAATGAAGGATAGAAGGGCATGGAGAACAATAAAGGGAAAAGAAAATCAGGATAATGTAGAGAAGTCACATTATTTCTATGAGCAAAGCCATATGAAATGACAAATCTGCAACAAGGGACAGTCGCGATTGTTCTGCTCAGCTCAAAGGATCTCAATAAGAAACAAATGAGTTAATAATGCATGAGAAACCATTTTGAAAACTGTACCAAAAGATTAAGTACAATAGGTCAGGTGGGCAGGATAAATCTTGAATCTCCACACTCAATCAAGAAAGCTGCCATGCTCAATGTCAGCTTCATCTCTAATTGGGTCTCACACTTTTAAAATGCCATCCAGGAAGTTCTTAATGTGTTCCTGGTGCCTTGTGCACACTGCACTTGTCCCACTGAAATATGTGTCTCTGTCATAACATAATGATTACTTTCGTTTATGGCACAAGTGTTCAGTTACTGCAATCTCCAAATAACTTATTTTATGACTATAGACAGAAAGTTGTGGTGTTCAGTGGTTTTCTTCTGATGGTTCCACAAAGGGACACCTCATGGTCACATGGACATACCAGTAGCCCATGAATCTCCCTCAAAGGTATACAATATCCCTTGGTCATTTTGAGAACTTGCAATGTCCTTCTCCCAAGTACTCTACTCCTAACACACTTTCAATACAAGACATCCATTTCACTCCACCTCTTTTCTCCAAGCCCATCTCTAATAATAATACACATTCTTGTTCTTGCTATTTGGGGTCCATAGCTATACACAGGCATAATAGCATAGTTCATGTATGATAGTTCCTATTGTATGTTCAAAGATACTACTAGCCAAGGTACCCAAGGTAGAAAAGTAATTTGTGTTAACCCACAGTCTTTTTTTGTTTGTTTGTTTTGTTTTTGCATTTTTTCTTTTGGATAAATTTGTTTTCTAGTGTGTAAAATTGCGTTTTGACTAAACTATCAATCTGAACAGGACAATTGTTTCTTCTTCATGGTTCCTCCTCACTTCTTTCTTGAAAACAACAGACTTCTCTTTTGTGGACTCCAAACTTCCCTTTGTGGTATGATGTGGTTCCAGTAGTTGTTGCTGGAGTGAAATGATCCAAGCTGATATACCGTGCTATTTTACTTCTCTTGATAAAGTGACGGGATCCAGATAGCAGAATCATGGTCCTTTGATTCACAGAAATGTTCATAACCTGAACGGAACTTTTGAACATATTGCTATAGGATAGAAGAAAACTACTTGCCAGATAGAGTTATTTTATTGGTTAGTTGACCTTAAAGTTATATATATATATATATATATATATATATATATATATATATAATAACCTTAGTTATATTTATATATATATATATATATATATATATATATATATATATATATATATATATAAAATAACCTTAGTGGAAAGGGCATGATGTGAACAGAGGGATTCTTTGAAGTAAAAGACAGTCATAGGAGTGATATGTCAGTCTGCCCACATTACGGGCCTTCTGCATGGAGTCTGTGTTCTGCATGGAGTCTTTGAACACAAGTTGAATCTAGTAGTTGGAAAGGCACAAACATGAAATTCATTGCCCACGAGCCTCCAGAAAAAAAAAAATCTTGATGCACACCTTGACTGTGACTCAGGGAGACCTATTATTTTAGACTTCTCGCCACCAGAAGTGTAAGATAAAATATCTGCAGTATTAAGCTGCTAAATTTGTGAATAATATGTGGGGCACAATTTCACATATATATTATGTGCGATATATATTGTGTCTCTACTGGAATTGTTCACACATGGATGGTGGCTGCGAAGCAAGACTGAGATTTGAGATGAAACTTGGAAGTGCTAGAACACACTTCCAGAAAGCTGGTTTGTAAGAATGAGCTGATCAAGGCAGAGATGAAGGGGAATAAAGTCACTCTTAACCTCTGCATGATGGGGGTTAAACAGGTATATCTACTCTACTTTCTCATTTGTGGGTTTGTATCAGATTGTCTGATATTTCTTCTCAAAGCTTTTAAACATGGGGCCTAGGGCATGAGGAGTTGGCTCAGCAGTTAAGAGCATATTCTGCTCTTGCAGAGGAACTTAATTTAATTTGCAGCAAACATATCATATAACAAGTGTTATTGATGTGTGCACACACAAGCACACACACACACACACACACACACACACACACACACACACACCTTTAAAATGAAAGAAACCTGAGGCTAAATATTTATATCAGAGACTCCCATCAAGAACAGCCCTATATATAGAAAGGACATGATGCAGAGCAGGGTACTTCAAAGCAGAACTCTCTCAATGTGCTCACAAGATCTTTTAAAAGCTAGCTCTATGAGTAATTTGCAAATCATTCCTTTCCATTCTCCTTGACTAAGTCAAAGCTTGACTCATAAATAATTCAGCATCTTTTAAATTCACATCTATACCTGTTAAATTAAATAAGCATGAGGCCATTCGACTGAACTTGTCCATACTTGGGTTCCTGTGTAATGAACCTAGCAGTACGTTAATAAACCAAGCTATATAACTTAGGAATCTAACTTCTGTAGTATATAGCTAGGTCTCATCCAATCACAGCTACCAAAGCTCTAGCCTACCACAGTCCCTTAAAGAATTCGCCCATGCCTTAGTACGGAACTCCTAGTCAAAATCAATCAAATTTGATTTGAATTTTTCATTCCTTTCTTGAGTCCAAATACCCTCTATTTAGCATTTTGCAGCCTGCAGCTCCCTCCCGTCTTCTAGTTCTGGTGTTTCCTCATCCACAGATAACATTTAAAGTTCAGATAAAATGCTACCTTTTATTTGTTGAACACTTTCATGTAGCACATATAAGAAAAGAGACATTTGGTTCAGTTGGTGGTTACTCAACAAGTCAGACTTGGAGAAGATTCACTTTAGTTTTGGGTTAATTTGTTTGATTTTTCTCATTGACTCTTGCTCCCTATATGTTATAGATAAGATGGGACAGAGGTATAAGGGTAATCAGGTCATTTCAGCTGCACAGCTTTAACATGTACTCTTGCTTAGGGCAAGGCTATGTCATGTAAGAGCTTTAGAACAAGTATGTCTTTTAGATATCTCCCATTTTGAGGAGACAGTCATCCTTCCTTCCTTCCTTCCTTCCTTCCTTCCTTCCTTCCTTCCTTCCTTCTTTCCTTCCTCCCCCTCTCTCTCTTCTCTCTCTCTCTCTCTCTCTCTCTCTTTCATCTTTCAACCAGTCTTTTCTTTTTCTATTGTTTTGTTCTGTTTTCCATCCCAGGCTAGCCTCAAACTCAAGGTGTAGTTGAGAATGACCTTGAACCTCTGGATCTCCTGTCTGAGCATTGGGATTACAGACTGATATCAACACATCAGGTATATGGCATGCTAAGGATGAATCTCAGGATTTTCCTGCATAATAGACAAACAGACTAACAACTAAGATCTATCTCTAGCCATTCATTTCCCTTTTCTGTGTTTGGATCTGCCATATCATCAGCAGTGACTTTTGTCATAGAGGCCCAAGATATCATAAAAGTTCCGTGTGCCCATGGTACCTTGAGTCTTTTGGGCTAAATTTCTATTCTGGGCTTCCCACATATGTGACTATCAGCACAAAAACCCATTCTGATGTCACTAGATTCCAGGATAACCTATGCATGACCTCTGGGTTTCTCAGGAAGCACTGGTGCATTCTGGGTGGTGTAGTTATTCCTCACAGTGTTTGTTACCTTTATTGTTCTTTGGCTCTAAGTTTGAGGTGTGTTCCCAATAACTTTGGTATTTGCTGTTTCCTAATGGATGCTGTGGGAGTTCAGATGTCTCTCCTTGAGTTATTGTTTGCATAGAGCTCTTGGGTACACGCATACCTTTCCCAGAACCAGATCCATGCCAAGTTTACACAGAGAAGACTGGTGTGAAGTCAATAGTAGCTTCTTTCTAACTCTCCTGATGTTGCAAGTCCACTGTGATGTAGCATCCTCCAAGATGGAAGTCAAGGACCAAAGACTGAGCTTAGCCCTAGTGTTCTGGTTGTATTTACTCTAAACTCAACAAATGAACGTGTTTCTTTGGGCCTAACCTTGGTAAAAAGAAAAATTAGAAACCTGTAATCTTCCCCTCTGAGCTCTGACATGGAGAACAACTTCACTTTTTCAACATTTTCCTCCCTTATCCCCACTTCCAGCCTCACAGCTGAACTATAGCCTTCGTGGGATGGAAGTGGACCTGGGAGATACCCATGGAATCTCTTATCTACTATTCTGATGTTTCTTTGTTATAAAGTACTCCTGCCTTAACTTGGGTGGGGTACTTTTCATTCTGTTGTAATATAGTTAGAAATGGGAGATGGTCTTATCCTTCTTCAGATAAACAGTCATAAAAGAGGCCACTTAGCATCCCTGTCACTGTTTCTCTTCTTGTGAATGTGTGACCATGGTGTTAGCAATGTGACTACAAGGTAGTCACAACAGGATAATTAAGACTTTGCTACAGTGGCAAGTCCTCCAGAGATGCTAATTTCCCTCTTGACTTCCAGTGCCATGCAGCAGAGGAGATCAGGAACAGGAAAGTTCATTTTCTGGAGGAAACAGTTTCCCAAATGCCATCCGAGCTTGAGGCTGGGAAAAAAAGAGTCATCAAGACTGATGGCATTTTCAAAACGGGCTATTACATAAGATGGAAAGAAAAAAAATACATTCTCTCAGTTCATTGACCAAGTTGGGAAGCACATGGTGAGGGCCTGCCAAACTAGGGCTCACCTCAGCCACTTCCAGGCTATGCTGATAAACAAGTAACGAGAAATCTAAATAGCAGTGGGTACCATGTGTCCACATAGTGTGGGTATATGGGAATCCTATGTGTGCCCTGTCAGTAGTTCACAGGACAAACGTCCTAGCGCTTAGGAGGACATCAGTTCAAGCTCTCTTAGGATGCATATGTGTAACAGTTGTAAAGGCTGTTTCCATCCCTGCCTGCTCACTTCCCAGCTCACCTTCTCTTTTTAGCCATTTGATTTGGGACACAACTCTAGATAGAGTTTTGTTTTCCTTTTTATTGTGAACTCTGCTGTAGGCTCAGTCTTGCCACAGCTTGTCTCCCGAAGGACCTCGACAGATTCCTTAGGTATCTCTTCCTCGGCATCCGAGTCCGCATGTGGTGAGCAGCAGGCCATGGCCATTTATGATGACACACTCATCACCACCATCTCCAGCAAGCAGTTCTGATGGGAGCAGACTTGCTTAGCACACACTAAGCATTCGCCGGTTGTGTTCTACAGTGTGCAGCCTGCAAAGTGTGAGTTAGAACTTCAACCCAGTCACTTGAAGCATGCAATTGATAGGAACTCCACACACAGAGCCAGAACCCCAGGTAATATGGTAGTAAATACCATAAAATCTGGACATGAACTACTTGGCACCAGCATTAGCCTGAGAAAGTTACTTGCTTCTCAGACACTTCAGTTTTCTCTAGTAAATGTGAAGAATTATCTCACATTGTCAACATTAAGGGAGTTAATACATACATACTGATACATACTGAGCATTAGCCAATCTAAGAGTGCCTGCTGGCAATTCTGCTCCTTACTGCTTGCACTAATTGATGACTATTTCCCTCACCCTCATTTAAGGTTTACAGGTTTAGAAAATTAAAATCTAAAGTATCAAGCTGGTGACATGGCTCAGTGACTACAGGGGTTTTCCTCCAAGCCAATGGCCTGAGTTCAGTCCCCTGGACCCATCTAGGACAAGGAGGGAACAGTTCCCATGAATTGTTAACTTATCTCCACAAAGAAGCTGTAGTACATGTACACACACACACACACACACACACACACACACACATCACTACACACACATACATACCACTACACACACACATACACACACACACACACACACACACACACACACACACACACACACACACAAACACACATCCAGTATCCAGGATACATATCATAGAAAACAAATAATTTTCACAGTAAAATGCCCTATGCAACATTTGGATTATACCTCTACTTAAAATGTCTGTTCTTCCTTCAGTCTATGCTCCAAACTTTGTCTCTGTAACTACTTCCATGGGTGTTTTGTTCCCCTTTCTAAGAAGGATTCTGAGCTTCTGGGCTAATATCCACTTATCAGTGAGTGCATATCATGTGTGTTCTTCTGTGATTAGGTTACCTCACTCAGGATGATATCCTCCAGATCCATCCATTTGTCTAAGAATTTCATAAACTCATTATTTGTAATAGCTGAGTAGTACTCCATTGTGTAAATGTACAACATTTTCTGTATCCTTTCCCCTGTTGAGGGACATCTGGGTTCTTTCCAGCTTCTGGATATTATAAATAAGGCTGCAATGATCATAGTGGAGCATGTGTCCTTATTACATGTTGGAGCATCTTCTGGGTATATGCCCAGGAGTGATATTGCTGTATCTTCTGGTAGAACTATGTCCAATTTTCTGAAGAACCACCAAACTGACTTCCAGAGTAGTTGTACTAGCTTGCAGTCCCACCAGCAATGGAGGAGTGTTCCTCTTTTTCCACATCCTTGCCAGAATCTGCTGTCACCTGGGTTTTTGATCTTAGCCATTCTGACTAGTGTGAGGTGGAATCTCAAGGTTGAGAAGGAAGGACCATCCAGAGACTGCCCCACTTGGAGATCCATCCCATAAACAGCCACCAAACACAGACACTATGGCAGATGCCAACAAGGACCTGATGACAGGAGCCTGATATAGCTGTCTCCTGAGGGTCTTTGTCAGTGCCTGGCAAATACAGACATGGATGCTCACAATCATCCATAGGATGGAGCACAGGGTCCCCAATGAAGGAGCTAGAAAAAATACCCAAGAAGCTGAAGGGGTCTGAAGTCCTAGAGGAGGAACATCAATATGAACTAATCAGTACCCCCAGAGATCCTTGGAACTAAACTACCAGTGAAAGAAAACACATGGTGGGACATGTGACTCTAGCTGTATATGTAGATAAGGATGGTCTAGTAGGTCATAAATGGCCCTAGGTACTGTGAAGGTTCTATGACCCAGTATAGGAGAATACTAGGACTGGGAATGGGTGGGTTGAGGAGCAGGGGGAGGGGGGATGGGATAGGGGATTTTTGGAGCGGAAACTAGGAAAGCGGATAACATTTGAAATGTAAATAAAGAAAATATCTAATAAAATGTCTATTTTTTTTGCTGATATTCAAATGTAGATGGGCATCTTGTGTTTCACAATGCAACCCTTACCCCCATCCCTTTGTGTAATAGGGACTAGAGCATGTTTGCTACAGCTGCCACAGAGGGTGGATGTGAGAACGAAAGGGCGTGGATCCTATATGGTGCTTAGAAGCTGTTGAGCACAGGTGAAAGTTCTGGAGGTTGGATTCTCAGGATTCATGAAAAACCAGTTTAGATTTCACTTTATGTAAACCCAAAGCTTCCATGGAAGATGGGAAGTGGAGACAGGAGAATTCCTGGCGGATATTGGGCTAGCTAGCATAGTATCAGCGATGATGGTGAATCTCTAAGCAGGTGGGATGTGAAAAGTGAAACCTGAGGCTGTCCTCTAACCTTCACACTGTGATGTCACATGCATACACATCTAACAGTCAATAAAAAGTATCCACAGAGCCAGGCGTGGTGGCGCACGCCTTTAATCCCAGCACTTGGGATGCAGAGGCAGGCAGATTTCTGAGTTCGAGGCCAGCCTGGTCTACAAAGTGAGTTCCAGGACAGCCAGGGCTATGCAGAGAAAACCTGTCTCGAAAAACCGAAAAAAAAAGTATCCACAGTAATATCCAACTGGTAGACTTAGATATTACTATGATTGCTGGTGTTCAGGTTGAAGAATACATAGATACACTCAGAGAGATGTTGCTCAGTATGATGCTGCTCAGTGTATTACTGGGGCTGCCCTATAGTGGGTTTGGGTAGGAGTTAGAGTAGAGTTTGGTTAAGTTGAAATTTCTAGTTCTTTGCAAAGTTAGTATGTCAAATGTTTTGCTGGGCATACAAGTGAAAGGATGTTTTTGATATAGCAAACACATGAAAGGACACTTGATGAAGGAGTATAAATATGACCCCAAATACTATGGAAGAAAAGCACTGAGCCTTGGTTCGGTTTGCTCTACCTTGCTATTCACAAAAGACACTCATGTATTGGTTTGTCTTACACAGTTATTTAGCTCAACTTATAGTAACACTACCATTGAGAGAACTCGCTCAAGAACTGCTCAGGTGGTTCCTATGGCAGCTTGTCTCCTCAGGATTGAGCTATAGCTGCTTGGTATCTGCTTGCTGAAAGGACTGGACTGTGGCTGCTGGTTTGTGCTTGGTGTCTGCCTGCCTAGAGGACTGACTGGTCTGCAGCTGCTAGATCATATGTAGTGTTTGCTATGAGACTGAACTGCTGCCAAAGAAGATGAAGCTCTCCCTCAAAGAACCATTTCTGAACAGGTCCACTTCCCCCATATCCTAATAACTTTTCTCTTCCACTATCTTTGCTGGGTGGTGGGTTAGAGGAGAAGTTGAACCCTTATTGAAAGTAGGTTGCAAAAAAAAATGTATGTCTCCAGGTTGGGGTGGGGTTAGAAGTGGCTGGGCAGCCTCTCTGGATTGCTCAGACCTTCCTGCTTTGTCTCACTCCCAAAGCATGCTTAGCTGCCTCTGGTAAGTGCTCTTTTTACTTGTAGAGATGAGCATACTTGTAAAGAAGATTGTGAAGGGAACCACCAACCTTTATACAGGGACAGCTATTTCCTTTTTAATTAAATTTCCAGACATGCAATTTGCCTCTTCCAAAGTGTTGGGGTTTTCATCAGCTTTTTCTTGGTGCAGTGGCAAATCACATAGGGCTTATTACAAGCACAATCATAGGAGGGGCTGTCTGTGCCCACTCCTGCCATGTCTATATTTCAAGCATAAATACTCACCTAAGAGAATCGTAGAGAAAAGTCAAGGTGCAGAGAACAAAGAAAATGATGGAGCTTTTCAACCCACATCAAAAGGTGTATTCCTGGAAGTAATTAGGTTCTTTCATTTTATAAAAAGAAAAGAAAAACTTGACAGGAGTATCTATGTCTTCCCATAGCCAAGAACCTAAAAGATTTCTGTCTAACTTAGGCAACTTTCTTGGATGATTAAAAAACAAAACAAAACAACACACACACCCAAAGAAGGAGAGATATGAGGAGGTGGCTCAGTAGTTAAAGCACTTGCCACTCAAGCACGAAGCCTGAAGATTGGATTCCCTGAACCCATGGTGAATGTGGTGTCCTGGTTGCAATTACAACCTTAGAAAGCAGACACAGGGTTCTTCATAAAGCTGGCTAATAAGATTAGACATGTAAATGAGCTTTACGTTTGATAGAGAAATTCTGCCTCAACAAATAAGGTGAAGAATGATCAAGGATGACTCCTGGCATCAACGTTGGGCCTCCACATGCACAAAATAGTGTGCCCTAATGCATGCAAAGTTTTGAGCACATACATATATGCCCAGCAAACAAACACACACACTCGAGTATAAAATAAAAAAGGAGAATGGGATTTGTGCCTCTACAGATCCCATATGCTAGATAATTGTTTTCCTTTAGTAAAATGTCATCATGTCAAAAATACCATCTATATCCGTTATTAGGTTGGATACAGCTACAGAAAGAAAGACCATGGTGGTAAAACTCAACTTTCATTTGAAATCAGTTCAACCTGTTTCACATACCTACTTTCTTGGGCATGTACCACACATAGGTCAAGAGTAGAGACACCAACTTGAAAATCTCCTGCAGCTTATAGGTAAATAAATCTCAGTGTCCATTTGGCCTTTGACTTTGCTGCAAAAGCCTTGAGTGAGGCTGAGTCTCTATTGAGATTTGGGGGAAATGGCACTGAGGCAGTACACATTCCACCCTCACCATAGGGCTAGCGATCTCAGGTCTGTGCAGAGGGTTCAGTGGGCACAGTGTTAGCCAAATAAACATGAATAGATGCATTCAGATCCCTATTAACTGTGTAAAAATCTGGGCATGGCAGTGTACATTTGTCTGTGATCCTAGTAATAGGGTGGCAGTGACCTCAAGTGGATACCAGGCACTCAGTAAAGCTAACCAGCTTACCCTGATCAGTGGGAGGATCAGTGACAGTCTGGATCATCCTGCTAAAATAAGGTAAAAAGTTACTATGGAAAACATCACATGTTTAGCTCTAGTCTCCAAAATCATTCATACATATGCATTCATGCATACATACATACATACATACATACATACATACCTGCATGTTTGTATGAATTCACATATGCTCATGTACAAGAACACACACACACACACACACACACACACACACACACACACACTCTAAAATTGTGTGATTTTCCTACTTCTGGAGTCTGGTTTTCAATAGGAAGAATTAACAGACATGACTAAGTCCTCTGTGTATAGAAACTGAGAGTCTCTTCTTTTTATGGGCAGAAATTGAAGATAAGACCTTGTGTTGAAGACTCTGGCTGCAACTTGAAACTAGCTCATGAATGTTCAGTTCCCTTAAAGTCCCTGAAGCTGTCACTTTGCAGTGCTTCCAAAGATAAAAGTCCCAGCAGGTTCTGTGTTCCCAGGGATGTTCAAACTCTCACTGGCCACAAATGAAGGAGATGGGAAGTGAGCTGTGAGATATTCAGACTAATATTTAGGTAACGGCAATCTATCTCATCTCAAGGATCAAGCAGATTGAGCCTGAGCCAGCCGAGGTCTCCCTGGCCTCTGTTTACTTGGTCTCTTTCCTCCAAGCAGGGTGTCTGCAGCAAGGAGCAAAGGGGGAGCTGAGATTTCCGGCTGACCTTGGAACCATGAGTGACCAATCCCAATAACAAATAATAGCAAGAATAAACAATCACGAACATTAGGTAGGTGTCAGTTCCAGTGCTGAGAGGAATTAATTTCCTATTTGAGTTCCATTCGCATAAATACTCATGATGACGTATTTAAATCCAGACCCTGTTAAGTCCTCAATCCTCAGTACCTAAGCCAACAGTGTGGGCCTTGTATTTAATCGGTTACTGTAATAAACATATAAAATGTTTTTTTTCTTGAGAGGACAGAGCAGTGGCTACATAAAAGGACATCAAATGACACATCCTCCATCTCTCAGCAAATAAAAAAGCCATCAGCGCATAACAAGGCGGTGATAAAAGGTGCTGAGGCCAGTAAGATTAAGACTTTGTAATAAGGTTCGGGCGCCAAAACTGACAGCCATTTTCTTTTATATTTATCATGTCCTCACATTGGGGTGAGAAGCCACGGCTCCATCCCATTGCTGGCTAGAATTTATAGCAACTCCATTATTAGGAGATTGCACTGAAATGGGGTAGAGGTATGGTTTTCTGAGAACGTTACGATAGCCTCTTACATTATACACTTGACAGGTTTGTCAGCTCCTAGTAACAAGCCTTGTAAAGTACTTTAATATCATTAGCACTATTTTCTTAATGTGTCTGCTCTCCTCGCAGCCTGGAAATACCATATATCATAGGCTGGAGGGTTACACGGACTGCTATCTCCTCTTTTTTTCTGGCTTCTTAAATGTGATTTTATAGTAACACGTAGGTCTGATATTTTAATCAAAATAATGTAGCCATTTTCCTTTATTGATTAGTAAGTAAATATGTATAAATATGCAGTTAAGGGTGGGCAAACCTTTTAGAGGATATTGAAAACACATAATGAATGGCTTTGAGGGGTCATCTTGCTGCCTGCCTGCTTAAGTTATCGGCTATGTGCTAGAGGGTTTCTATGTGACTTGCCTTGCCCATAGACCTCAGGCGGGCACCTGCAGGAGAGAGTGGACTAGGTCAAAACCAACACTCTACAGTAACATTGCAGACAGGCAAGACCTAAATCAGAAGCCTTTGAAATGTCTGCATCTCCATCTCATTCTTTGTGTAGACTGGCACCAATTATAATCTAGGCGATGGTTCATGGTGCATTTAAACAGGACTTATTTTGGATAAGCCCTGCTAGGATTTCCTCCTTTTTCAGTTATAAGCACATCGACATGAGAAAGTCTGTCTATATTGCTTAAGTAAACCCAAAGACAAAACCCTGAGTTTCCTCAATAGTGCAACAGTTTCTTGAGTCTGAAATTTCAAATACGAACATATACTGCTTTGTGAGTGTTATAATGATGATATAGTATAAATTCAGTTTCCAACTCATTTTTAAACAGGATACAGACCATACTAACACTATAAATAGTTTTATATCTAACTTTGATCACAGAAATTTAATTATCACCAAAAGAACAACAGTATATCTACACCAGTGGGGATGGATAAACATGTGAACACACACACACACACTCATTCACACACACAAAGTGAACTATATTAACTCCTATAAAATTTTAATGAAATTGTTTTATAATTTTAAAGATGCGAACTTTACTTGCATACATGAGCTCAGATTAAACAGCCCCCCATCATGGGGGAAAGCATTATCAGACTGGATTGTTTAGCATCCATTGTTCCAAGTGGGTAATCTTCTAGTTAACTGGAAACATGCCTTCTTCTCTCATTTCAAATGGGAGATGGAAAGGAATCATTGCCCCAAACTTAGAGCCCAGGACACCGTAGGCAATGAAAAAAATATCAGTTACAGGACTGGACAAATGGGTAGACCATCCACTGTCATCACATGGGCTGCTCGGTAAGATGCACACCTATGTCTTGTAGAAGAACAAAGACATGTCACTTTCTTTGTCATTGATACATCTGCAGTTCTGTGTTCACAGAAGAGTTCTGCTTGGCTATCTCAAGGCACCATCACTAAGCTCTCTGCTGGTAACTGGACACTACTTAGCAATCTGAAATATCTGATGAGAACTTATTTTAATGAGTGCACAATGTTCATCATTAGTCATTTACAAGTATTACTCAGGGTGGATGGAAAGGGGAAGGGATTGCTCAGTGAGTTGAGTACTTGTTGAGCAAACATGAGAAACTGAAATTAAATTTCTACCATATACATTAAACCCCCCCCCCCCAAATCTCAAAGCTACCTATGCACTTATCTGTAACTCCAGGATTGTGGTTGGAGACAGTAGCTTCAGACTGAGGGATGCCCTCCTTTATCTTCTGTCCATTTGTACCCTGCACTACCTGCACAATCATGACAACACACACACCCACACACACATGGCCCTCATAAACAGAAAAATGCTTGATCTTTCTCTCACAGACTCAATATTATTTAGGGAATACAAAGTTAATCACAGCAGAGGAAGAATTTAGACATTTTTCTTCTTCATCTCTGAGTATGATCTTTTTAGATCCTAGGTGATACAGATGTCCCAAGATAACTGTCAACTTAAAAATTTCAACTTAATAGTTCTGTTTTTAGTTTTGTTTTTTTTTTTTAGAAATGACCTAACAAGTCCTATATTCTTATTGTATTTGCAGAATTTTGCCAAAGAGAACATTTGAGAGCATCTCTCTACCTACCTGAACAAGAGGATAGGTTGAGATCAAACTCATATTTTTGTCTATTCTGATATTCTTGTCTATTCTTATAGTCAAGACAACTGGCTATGATTATTTTTTTCTTTTGTAGTACAAATGATTAAGTTGTCTATTTTTCAGAGGGGTTTAGTCAACACAGAAGGACCTAAACCAATGATCCTTGACTATTTTACATTGCTTCCTTTGAAGGGAAACTAGTAATCTGTGTACTGAAGGAGAATCAGCCTAGTTAGCATGGGTAGGTTCTTCATATCTGTTGATTCCAGACTATTTTTCACCATTCACATGGCTACTCAGAAAACCATTCCATGTGTTTACTGCTAGATGTCATTATGAATTAGATTCAATGTACTAATGTTATAACAGTTGATTGTATGTGAAAAAATATCTACCAAGTTGTGTGTGTATCATGTTATGCACACAATCTTCTTTATATAAAGATGCTTTAATATCTTGAAAATTTGTTAGAAAATATGCAAATGACCAAAATATGTAACGAAAATACTCAGCCATTACTAATTATCTGGCGAGTACAAATAAGACCAGCCAATAACTAACACATCATCTCAGAACAATAATAAAAATAAGAAAACATAATGACTTATTATACCCATGGATCAATGTATCTCCATCCTCATCTTTAAAGCTGTTATTTGCAGTAGATTGTTATTAATTCAGAGACCCATGAATGGCCTAGATGCAGAGACTAAGAGAATAAAGAATGCTTATCCCTGAATGGGGTATCTCACACCCCTTCCTCCAAAGGCTTAGGGATCATTGCAGAAGGAGGAGGAGGAGGAGGAGGAAGAAGAGGAGGAGGAGGAGGAGGAGGAGGAGGAGGAGGAGGAGGAGGAGGAGGAGGAGAAAGCGTGTAAGAGCCAGAAAAGGTAGGTGGCTACCGGAAGCAATACTCTGTGGACAAAGCTGGGTAAATGCAATAGGGTCTCAGAGAGGTTGCAATAACATTCACAAGACTTGTGCAAACTCAAGTTGGACCAAATCCCAGCATAGCAATGGCAATTGAGCATGAAACCCAACCCTTAGCCATGGAGCTGGTGATGATCGTTATCTGGTAGGAGGGGAAGAAACATCCTAAGATTTTAGCCCATGGTAAGTTAACCATGCTGTAGGCAGCACATTAGTCTAGATGATTTTAATGAGAGAGAGAGAGAGAGAGAGAGAGAGAGAGAGAGAGAGAGACCACAAAGTTGAGTGGATAGGGAAGGAGGTTGAATTATTAATAATAATAATGATGATGATGATGATGATAAGTAAACAATAATTTAAAAACCCTTTTGTGAGGATGCCAAGAGATGGGACTCATCCTCTGTGGTGACATTATAAACTAGTGTATGTATGTGAAGGGAGCATGGAGGTTCTTCACAAGGGGAGGCATTGGGCCACCAGTGTTCCTGCCATTGGTTATATATGCCAAGAGAGCGAAATTGTGTATGAGAGATGACTGCTGTAAAATATTTACTGCAGTTCCGTTCAGCAGCCTCACGATGTCCACAGACAATGATTAGAAAAAGAAGATGGTTGCAAATGTCTGCAATAGACAGGCATCTGGAATGTACCTACAAAAACCTGCCATTGGCAACAGCATGGATTCATGGAAGGATATTACGTTAAATGAAATACCTGGGAACTGAGCGGCCAATGCTATATCTTCCTCTGAGACAACTAAACAAAGGCAGAGATAGCAGAATAGCGCCCCCCATAGGAGTTTGGAGGCATAGTTGGAGGATCCAAGATTGCTAGCTAACCCAGGCAATGGATGAAGAAGTTCTATAGTACAGCCTTACAAGGTGACAATAGTTTACACAGATGACTGATAAGCATATGGGGGACATCCAGTAATCAAATTTACTACATATTCTCAGAGAACCTGAAGAGAGGACACTCAGAGGTTTCCAACACATGAGAAAGATAGATGTTTAAGAAAACAGAAATGTTAACCACCCTATCAGGATGGCTACACTATATACCAGATCTTCATACTATGTTGTTTATGAATCAAAAATATAAAAAAAAAAAATTAAAAGAAGTCAAGTCCAAAGATTAGAAAAATTGCATTAAGGAATCACAAGCCCTCACTGTTGCTTTTGTTCAATATCTTATGAAAACAGGAGGGAAGCACTATTTTTTTCTAGGGAAAGCCTGCCCCAGCAGGAGCTTAGACATTTAACTCATCCACAGAACACTCACCCCAGTGGGCTATTTCCTTCTGCCTTACTTGTCTAAGAGACAGGAAGCCAGGGGCTCAGAACCACTCCTTTTTGTCTCTTAGAGGCAGGCAGACTATTTTAGCTAGCTGGTTCTGAACGATTCACTTGCCCTGGCTTGCCTATCCACAGAGACCCATGTAAAGGCTTTGGAGCAAGCTTTCTCCTCACTGATGTTTTCTATGCTCTCTGAGTGCCCTGCTGTCTTCCCTCCAGGAAAAACAAAAAAACAAAACACAAACACAAACAAAACAAAACAAAAAAACCCTGTCAGTATCTTCCCACTAAAAGCCCGAATGAGCCTTGAGGCAGGGAAGCCCTTAGCAGCTTTCAGCCTGCCTCGTCCGTCCTTGCTTCAGTTTACCTCTGCACTGTGATGTTTGAGAGACTGTGGGTATTTTCAAAGACAGATGATTCTTGCCAAAACCCAAACGGAGCATTTTGATGCTGTTTTTCATGCTTCACCAAAACACATGAGTGTGGAGTTAATTAACTGAGGAGAGCCAGAGGGAGATGTCTGTGTGCTCTGCTAGGTCACTTTTTGCTTATTATATTCAGATAGGTAGCTCACCTGAAAGGAGCAGCCAGCAAGCCCGGACAGTTGCCTGTCTTCACACCCTGGTCCCCATAGCACTAGAGTTACAGTCATGTAAATGGCCACACCCTGCTTTTTATGTGGGTGTTAAGTCTCTGAATTCAGGTCCTAATGCTCACAGAAGTGCTCTTACCCAATGAACCATCTCCTTCCAATCAAAATTTCCTCTTGATGACTAATTACCCATAGATTGAATTGTTCCCTTTTTATTTCAATGAATAAGCTCATTATTTTGACTTAGCAAAGATGGAGGACAAGGGGACTTAAATCTAATGCTGAATAGAGAATAAATTGATGTAATCATCCTGGGCAACAGTTAAATATTATCTAATCACTTGTAAATTTGTTTCCCTTCTAATACGTTAATTTGACTTTTACAGATGTAAACCTTTGAGAAGTCTTGTGTCTCTGCCCAGCACTATGCAGAATGGCCTACAGCTGGAAAAAGACACAGGCTCACCTATAGCAGAATGAAATAGAGCAAAGTGTACAGAGAATGGACAAGATCTGCACACTGGAGAAAAGAAGAGGCCAGCCAAGGGTGTGAGCATCTGCAAGAGCTGCTGAAAGAGGGACCCATGGAAACATATGGATGGGTCCATTTGCATCACACTGAAAACCAGCAGATCAATATTCCATATTGATGGGGCAGATCTATATGAAGGAGAAAAGAAATAAAAGAAAGGAAGAGAGTTGCAAACGGCACTGTTCAAGCTGGTGTTGCCCCAAGTGTGCAGAGACAAAATGGGAAAGTATTGGTGAGAGAGAGAGAGAAGGGTTCCAGGATGGATTGGTAGCAGGCTTCCTATTAATCCTGCAGCAAAAGAATAATGACACTCTCAAAACACAGGTGATTTAAAGTGCACAATGCAACTCATGTATCTTTTAGTAAAAATTTTTAAATTTTAAAAGTAGCAATTAGATAAATAGAAGTCCAGAAGTGGTAGCCATGACACACACATACAAAAAAAAAAAAAAAAAAAAAAATCAGCTCTATTCTCTTCTTGTTAAGAAATAACAACAGAATTCTGACAATGACCAATTAGTATTTTTAATATATGCAGAAATGGGAAGTTCTCTAAATTGTACATCTCATTCTGCAAATAAAAATGTATCCCTGTAGCATGAGGTGTAAATCAAAGCTATGCAGAGATTATATACTAAATCTGGAAATTATAATCAACCCTCAAGTGTTTTATATGTAATATTTTCATAAGAACTTAATAGTTACTAGTAAAGATTATGATTTTATATCAATTATTCAGACCTTTAAGTTAGCCAAATGCAGTCTATTAGAATGCCCATTGTTTTATGTCCCTGTCTCTTTGGAGGACAATTTTCAGACCATATGAGATACGTAAGGCACCACCGTCCTATTTCTCCCCAGGTGTGTTTAGGATGTAACTGGAAGGTCACTGTTGATGCATAAGGTGAGGGGATTTAGAGAAATCTTTTCAGTCTTGCATCTTGGAGTAGTTTGTAGTATTTGTATTGCTTGTGTCTTTGTCCTGTCACCCAAAAAGAAATGGAAGAAGGTGACAGCACTCCATGCCCCCTGAACTTGCCACCAAAAACAACAGAAGGCACTAAAATCATAATGATGCACGATATCCCATAGTTTCCTCTCCCAGCAAAACTTAACGCTCATATCATCATCATGCGAAGGAGAAAACTAATTGGGGCAAAGAGAACTTACTCCAAGTTATAACTGTGGAGAGAACTGTGGCCTGTCTCTATGAATCCTCTCTTGTACTGTCCTTATTCCCAAGACACCAAGAAAGGACAATGGATTATTATTATAATTATTATAATGATGCATATGTTAAATGTATATATGGGCACAAGTCTGTATTCACACTGGTCAGTGTGACTCCCATACATTATGAAATTACATCGTAAATTTTCGTTTTCGGTCCCATTATCTGATGGTGAAGGATGCCCTTGCATCCATCACATCATTTCATCTCGTCTTTAAGGGATTAAGGATGCTTAATAGAAACTATAAGATATTGCCTTTGAACGTTTTAAAGTTGCTGATTGCAGAATGGGTGTGACATTTCTATAGAGATGATTGTCATGTGCTTATTTCCATTTTCCAGGGTCCTTCATCCTCACACTGGGTGGGTAATTAGCCAAGCTAAAAACTGCTACCTGAGAATGCAACATCCCAGCTGTCATCCTGCCTGAGTGTGGAAAAAAAAAAGTTATTTTGTAAAATGAGAGCCCAGTGGTGCCGTCGTATTGACTTTTCTGTCATGTTTGTTTCAGTTTCCTAGTCAAAACAAGTTTCCCAGCTCCTCCTGGCCCAGAAGGTTCCGTTTGCTTTATGAAAATGAAGCTGTCTTGTTTTCTGGTTCATAAATCATTGTCAAGTGGAGCCAGATAACAGAAACAAGTTCAGATTCCAGGATGATTATCCTTAGAGATGATGTATTAAATATACAGAATACAACTTGATTTTCATAAGCCGTGTTGACTTTGCAGAACAAAGGCTGCAGGGGGGAATTATCTCATAAGGGGAGGTGGGAGAGCTTGCTAAAGCTGGTCAGGTGGGAACGGGAGGAAAGGAAAGGAGGCAGGGTATCCGAGCATAGAAAGATGTGTGAGCTTTCTCCACTTCCCTCTACATTCTTTCCCTGCCGTTAGGCCTCTGAGCATCCCCATGCCTCTTAGGCGTTTGTGGGTTTTGAATCATCTAGGAAACATATTCAGAAAAGGATATCCTTCCTTTTTCCTCTGCATTCTCTAACCTCTCTCCCATCCCTTTCTCTGACTATTATGCTCTTAGGTCAGAACTCTCTTCCGTTTATTCACCGTTTAACGGGTTTCCCTGGAACTAACCTGATGTGAGGTGTCCCTTTGTGATACAGGAGCTCATGCCTTCCCAAGTTTCTCAATGACTTGACAAAGTTGTCTCATGGGCTCTGCAACAGATTCCAGAGCAGGGGAGAAAAATCACAGTGGAAGACTGGGTAGATGGCTCAGTGGTAAAAGCACTGCTTCTGCAGAGGACCCTGTGCACCCTCGAATCACTCACATAGTAGCACACAGATAGTTCTGACTCTCCAGGGCACCAGACACACACAGTAGTGTGCACACATCCATGCAGGCAAAACAATTGTACACATGAAATAAAATAAGTGAGTCTTAGAAATTGAAAAAAAAAAATCACAGTGGAGTCAAGAGGAGTTAAGGAAGGAATACCTCAAGATAAGAAATGTCCATGCGTCAGGAAACCGAATTCTTTTTCCCTATTTTTAATTTTAACTAATTATTTTTATTATTTTGAGACAGGGTTCCTCACATAGTTCTGCTGACTGGCCTGGAATTCACTTGGACGAGTACTGAGTTCGAGGTAGACGTGGCTGGCTTTGAACTCACAGAGATTTACTCCTGCCTCTAATTCCTCAGTCCTGGGATTAAAAATGTGTGCCCCTACTGTTTAAAAAATATTTATTTTATTTTATTTTATTTTATTGCTTTGTGACAGTCACTGTGTGGTTATCAGCATCCTGGAACTTGTTTCATAGGTCAGGTTGGCCTCAGCTCTCAGAGATCTGCCTATCTCTACTGGGAGGAAAGACACGTGGAACCAAGTTTCTTCTAGATGTCTTGAACTTACTGTCTTACTATTCATTGAATGAAAACCTCAGACATCTGAGCAAATTCAAATGCATGCCACTAACAGAGGGCTTTCTTCTGTATGAGATGCCTTCTGTTTAAATAGATAGCTCACTTCCTACAGAAACTGCAAAGCTGTTTCAGCAATGTCTCCCTAGGAACCCTTTCTCCTTCCCAGCCCTGGCTAAGGGCCCTGTCTCTGAGCTTCTTCTCATTGTTCCAGTTTCATATTTCTTGGAGGCATAGACATGAATTCCCTGCTTTTTCGTGTTTAAAATATTGATCGCATCTAAGAGTATGAAAGCCTTGCAAGTGTAGTGGGTTATTTGTTTGTTTGTTTGTTTGTTTGTTTGTTTTTGCAGAGTTGTGCCTAGGGTCACAACACATAGTAGGTTTGCATTAATTCCTTGGTCATCGGACATAATGGGAAATCGAGAAATATGGTCATAGACACCAGAACTTCTGAATTAAATGCTTTCAACAGAGCAAGCAGAGGGAGGTGCATAATATCACCAAGGCTGACTTCAGTATCAATTAGGATTCCTTCCAATGAATAAACTGAGAAACTTCCAAAGGCCCAGTGGCATGGCAGAAAGCCTAGACATAGATTTCTTGAATTATGAAAAGGAATGTTCTCTGCCTACCTGGAAAACTGTTTCATATGAAGCCAGAATGAAAGATAATGCATATACCCAATGGCTTATGTGTGCTATGAGCCTTCGTTTTGCAGTTTAGAGAATGGATGCCCTGGGGAATTAGTATCTTGCATTACTTGGTATATCTGACCGATTTATCACTGATGGACATACCTGGCAAGCCTACTCATATGTTCCGTAGGAAGGAAAAATGAAGAAATGGAAAATTGGCATGTCTTTTTAACTGACACATATAGATGGCTGGTCTTCTTTATCTGCATATGCATATCCAACATTTCTATCATATGGCTCTTTGTCTCAACTCATACATGCTTTCATATTTACTCTCAATGGGCCAAAATGTCTACTTGAGCTTCGTATGTTCTAAAACACTTGGAATTTCAGAGCAATAAACTATGTGCTTGTTGCACACTTCATAAATATTTACTTTGGGAACTGTCACCTTGTTTTTCTACCCCAGTGATGTAGAAAGTTGGAGACACACACTTCAGGATAAGCAAGTTTCCGTGAAGCAATCGATAGAGAATGCCCGCACGGTTTATTTTCTATTATGGATACCTTACAGGTCTTTGAGTCAAGTACTGTGGCAGGATTTCTAGAAGGCTGCTGCTTTTTAGGAAAGATCATCAATAACATATGTAGCCAAGCAAGCTAAAATAATTACAATCAAATTTCATGCTTCAGGGCATAAAGTGATTCCCAGCAAGGGTCACGATGGAATTGTGCCGCCTTCACCCGTGTGTGTGCTGTTTCTTGTTTTTGTTGTTTTTTTCAACCCTTTCCCCATCTTACAGTACTGATTGGTGTTCCCAGAAATTCAGGTCAGCTGAGCCCACACCTCCCCTTGCTTGCCTCATGTGCAGGTTGACTTTTCTCATCATGTCCATGTTTCCCCCCCCTCTGGAGCAAACCATGGGGTTAGAAATGTCACCTGTCCTGAGTATGGGTTTTCATGGACTTACATTTGAAAGTTGTGGGTCTGGAGGAAAGAAGAAAGCAAACGAATCAGAGGCCAGCTTTCCAGTGTCTAATTTAAGTGGTAGTTGTAAACTATTCTCTCTCTCTCTCTCTCTCTCTCTCTCTCTCTCTCTCTCTCTCTCTCTCTCTCTCTCTGTCTCAGAGGACCTCTAAGCCTACCCATCTCTAGTTTTATTTTTTCCTTCTTTTTAAAAATGTCACTTTTTCCTCAGCTCAATATTGACTGGCTCCTTCTCATTCAAAGCTCTATAAAAAACCTGGGTCTGTCCTATTTTCTGAACAGCTTTGGAATCCATGCACAGTTTTACTCTTTGTCACAGGTTCTTTGAGGACAGTGGGTGGGCAGGAGAGAGCCAATGGTTACCCTCAGTCATATGCTTCCGCACACTTAGCATGAAGGCCTTTAAGATAATTACATTCTGTATATCCGAGCCAACTAGCAGAGCTTCAGGCTGACAGGAGGATACATCTGGGCCCGATAACAATTGCAAATACTCAGGGCACACTCTTAAAAAGAGCTTGTGTTACCATGTGAGACAGCATGTTTTACAACACTCACAACAGTCAGATAAATAAAACAGCTCTCGATGGTGCAAAGCTTGCTGGGGGGAAAAATGTATTTCGTAACATTTCATTTAGAGCAGAAAAATTTCCCCACTGAGAAGGGAACATTTGACCCTGAGAAAATGTTAAGTTCTTTCCACAGCTGCTTGAGGTAATGACAACGCGATACTCTGGGCTGCTATTAATGATGTTGCATGGAAAATGACATCACCTCTCCTTCAGAGGGACAGTTTTGGAGCTGTGGGTCCAATGTGAGAGACTAGAAGAGAGTTGGTATAAAAAGTCAGCCTCCTTACACAGTTCCAAACAGAGAGAGTGAAGAGTCTGTCTGCACGTTTTCTGTTTGCACCCATGCTAAGCAGAAGACTTTTGTTGGTTTTGAAACTGTCTCTCCGGGCAGGCTTAATATGGGGAGCACAGCTAGAGTCAATTGCAAGGTTATCATTCATGCTTTGGAGTGAAAGTCAGGTAGGAAGAGAATAAGCAGGAAAATAAGTCCACACTTACAGAGATGCTAATCATTGCAAGTGAATTCCCAAGCAAGCTTGCTCACATATTCAGTAGCCACCAGGCCCCTTTCCTCCTGCTATAGAGAACTGCAGGATCAGAAACAGAGGAGCGCATTGACTGGGGCCTGCCACTGCTCCCCTGGCTCCCCGAGCAACTGTCCTTTGGGTGGATGCAGTTTGGCATGTGAGTGGGTTAACATTCTTGCTCTTTCGTTCTTGGGGACAGTCACTTTGTAGTGTAGTCACACACATCTACCTTTCCCTTCTGGAGTTTCTTCTTTCAGACTTGTCTGTCAGGATCAGAACTTTATCCTGATGGAGCAAAGACTTAATATAGGTGACTCCCATCTCTCAGGCACGCTGGAACCTTTCGCTTTTTAGTAAGTTTCACTTTCTGAGTTTTAACAGATTAGAGAGGGGTGAGGGAGGGGGTTTGGTCTCTGTTTAACAGATGTGACTGACTGAGGCTCAGATGTATGATGATGCCCCTTACCCCAAATCCCACTTCAGAACGATGTTGCAGAGCCCACCCAAGCTCAGGCCTATCGGATCTAATTAGATAAAGACTCTATTGATGAGAG
Organism: Mus minutoides; assembly: GCA_902729485.2. Classification (NCBI taxonomy): domain Eukaryota; kingdom Metazoa; phylum Chordata; class Mammalia; order Rodentia; family Muridae; genus Mus; species Mus minutoides. The sequence goes on from LR749496.1 coordinate 3,268,357, forward strand.
TACTTTAAAATGAATAGTGATTTCAGCTTCAAAAGTGCACATTTTTCTTTTCTGTATCTCAGACATAGAGCAAAGTCAATAGACCCACCCACAATGTGTTTCTAAAATAACCCTGAATTCAGATGCACTGAAAAATGAATAAATGAACTGATAAAGCATAGGGAATAACATATAATAACCTGTGGAGTTGTAAGCCTCCGACATAGATGGATACTGAATATACCTGTAAACACGTGTTATTTTAACAATCACATGCGGTAGCTCCCAAGTTATTCTCATGAGGAGGGAAATAAACACAGATTTTCTTGACCGTAATTAATGTGTTTAGGGACCACACTCCACGTTTTACTGAGCCCCCATGCCCTGGGCTCCTTCGGTCATCTCTCTTGAAGACAAAATGCACCTTTTTCTTAAGTAGTCCCGAGGTTTGGTTTGTTTGTTTATTCGGGGGATGGCGGAAGGACATGGTTTCTCTGGAAAGCTGGCTCCTGTGTTCTCAGGGGTTATAAAAATGGGAATCATTTTTATTGGCAATCCCCGGGAATAGTGCTGAGACAAATGGAAAGCTGAAGATAAGGATCCTCTGAGGTGCGAACATACAGCTGTTGGGAATTGCCAGAGAATCGGACCAATAAAGGAAGTCACTATTTTTCCAGGCCTGAAGTGAGTTATAGGGCGAGACGGGTGTTGTATATTTATGTAAGGCAGCAGCAGGGAGTTTAAGCGGCTGGATAGTGCTGAAAGAGCATCATTCACATTCAGGCGGAGACAAAAGGTGGAAATGAAGCAACATCCTGGCCAAAGAAGGCCTCAAGACAGAATAATAACAGTTCAGAGAGGGGGGCTGTGTGCACGGCCGAGGGTCGGCCTCAAAACCAGGAAATGATCGAGATACCTTGTCAGATCTTCAGACAAACAGTCACACACACGCACACGTGCAGGGATACACATACACACTCAAACTCAGGCCTGGCCATGCGTCCTTGGGAAGGAGGTCATTTATCTTTCATAGAACTGTGGACAGAATTACCTGCAACCTTCATCAGTGTAGCCAACAAGATTGGTTTACCAAAAGGGCTGGGGTAAAAATTGTATTTTGTACTGTTGTATATGTACACACATACGTACAGAAATTTTTTATACACACACATATATAAAAACATGACATCCACATGTGTCAGTGGACCTCCTGTTTGCTATGTATTATTACACAGACTTCAAACTCACTGAGTTAGAGAAAATTCTAATTCAGGAAAATATTCAAAGGATATTTGAAGAGCATAGTTCTGGTTGTCCTAGAGTTCCAAGGAAGGGGACAGGCAGGCAAAGAGACTGTCTCATCTTCTTGTTTATTTATTGTCCTTTTGCTTAGAGAAAGTTGCAAGCTGAATGGAAGGTTCATGAAATCACAAATTCCTCTCATGACAAATACTAAGGGGAACAGAGAGAAAATCAATTTTAGGGGGTCGGGGTTAGGGGTTAGGGGTGGGAGAATGACCCAAAAGAGGAAAGAGAGGAATTGCAGCATTCCAAAACAATCTATAGGTAGTCTGTGGAAGTCTTGAAAAAAAATTTATCCTCCTAAGAAGAAAGGGGAATAAAGAGAGGAAGGGGGAGGTAGGGAGGGAGAGGAGGAGAAGGACAGGGGTGGGGGGCAGTTATGGGGATAATTATGATCAAAATAAATTGCATGGTAAAACAATTTTAATTTGTTAAAGAAAGAGAAAGAAAGGAAGGAAGGAAGGAAGGAAGGAAGGAAGGAAGGAAGGAAGGAAGGAAGGAAGGAGATACTCTAGTATACCCAAATGTTAAATGTTACTGAAGTTTCAAATGTTGGGTTGTAGATGTTTCTGGAACTACTCATTTGAGTAAAAACCAACAAACCAAGCACAATTAAATTGAACATCTCCGATCCTATAGCCAACTTTCTTTAACACTAAACCTGAGTTGTTATTAAAATAAGGAATGGTACACACAGCAGGCCTAAAAATGATGAGAACTATCCAAAAGTTATCTGAGGAGCCGATACAAAAATTGGGAAAAATTCAAGATAAATTAAAATGCTTGGTAGTAAGATGAGTGTTTTGTGCACCATAGAGTCAACTCACGAGCTTTTCTTATTCGTAGTAAGAACAGTATGAACTGAGAATGGTGTCTTCTATGAGGAAAGGGTATTTGTATCCTTGTCGGCATTTTGCTCAGGAAATAGTGGATCAAAACAAACAAAAAAAATGGCTTTCACTTTTCCTTCTTTTTTCTTTCCTTCTTCAGTCTTATGGCTAAATAAATGGAAAAACAAAACGACCAACAGTGATAAATAAGCAAGATGAATAGGATGCCCTGGAATGCAGTGGCTTCCTCCCCACACTCTTCTTACACTGCCCATGCCAGCTTTCTGCTTCAGCTCCAATATCCTCAGAGCGGTGGGATTCAACAGCTTTCCTAATCACCAAAGGCAAGAAGACTAAGAAGGCACTAGCAGACCTCCTGTCTCACATCCCAAGATTTAGCAACTTGCATATGGTGACAGTTTGTGCTGCAATTGCTGGTGAGTCTACTAGAAAGAGTAGAGAAGCCAAAATCCTTTAGAAACCACATATGAAGCAAAGTGATTCTATTTGCCAATTTTCTATTTTCCACAACATCTCAGGGGCTGGGGTCGTCGTGCAAGTTCTTGCCTGGCTTCTGAAGCATCAGGTTATAAGGCTGGAACATCTGCAGGTTTTCAAAACCATGAACTGAGTGGTCTAATCCTACATGGAAAACCTAGTGTTTTGATCACACATCCTATCTTCTGCATCACAGTGCATCTCAGGACATGCTTGTCTGGCACTAAAAATGCTTTCATGGAGAACATACAGTAATAGGTCACTTGCTGAAGTATACGTAACCTAGAAGTACTTGAGGAAAAATGCCCTTTCCACAGAATTTAGGAACCATTGGGAAATAAAGATCTTAAACAAATATTGTTCAGTCTCCATATAAGTGTTAATGATGTGTGGGCAGATGGATAGACAGATAGTAATAGATAATACAGACAGAAACACACACACACAAACACACACACACACACACACACATATCTCTTATAACAGAGTTAGAGGGAGAAGGAATGTGTCCTTCCTTTGGATTCTCCCTTAAATATTTGAGAAATAAATTGATAGTTACATTTCAACACCTATGGGTTGCAATATGCTGAGGAAAAAAAGAAAGAGAAAAAGAAAAAGAAAAAGAAAAAGAAAAAACAGACTTCAACTTAAATAAGGATTTTAACCTTTTCACCTCAGCCTCTTATTTTACCTTTCCTTCTACTCAAAGCATTTAGGTAAATTAGGACGAGATTCTTCCATAAACATGCAAAGGATCTGTTAAACTTTCATCTCTAATTTATTCATGAAGGAGCCAAGTCTTCCCTGGCCTGGTTGTGCATCATGCTGTCAGAATGACTTTCTCTCTTGTTGAGAAAGGAGAAGGAAGGGGGGCAGGGAGCTCAAGCCTGGGCTTTTGAGGTAACTGCTGCAAGAAAACAAAACAACAATGCTACCCCCCCACACACACACACACAAATGAATGAAAGCCACCAGTACCTTCTTGCTTAGTTAAGTGGTGGTGAGGAAATGTTTGTGAATGGTCGGATGACAACTAAGCGAAAACTAATATAAGTAAACATGTAATGTATAAAATGGAAATACATTCTTTAAATCATATGTAGTATAAATATATGTTCTATATTGCTAAGATTGTTTATACAGCAATATTATATAAGTATACTATCAGTTTGGTGAACTACGGGATATAGTGTCCTGAACTATGTAGGATACATTTGAATTAAAATCTCTAAGTCAAGTTGTTTACAGATCTATTGTTGCTGTAGTTCTAAGGGCTTGGAAGCTTCAGATTGGGGGATTACTCATCCTAACAATTATTGTCCCCATGCAAAGATGCAGATCTCTGCTGTACTCTGAGCAAGGGAACATGCATGTACACCCGAGGCAAACCCCAAACATGTGTGTGCTGTGACCATGTAAAGTTCAGAAGACCCTCAGTTTTGTTTTCGAACTTGACAGTAGTTTGACACTGTGGATGATTTCTATTCAAAGTTTCTCATCCTTTTACGTTTTCTTTCGCACTGAGATCATTTCCCAGCCTGTTTGTTTCTCTTCTGTCTACTGTCGGCCTTTGGAGGCTCGTAGAACAGGAAGTCGCCCGGTGATGTGAAAGCCTTTTCCGCGAGTTGATAAATAGGTGGCTTGGTTTTTGCCATCCCCACCCCGGCGTTCAAAAATTATCATCTTTTATACATGGGAGAAAGGGAGGGGGTGTGATATGGCATTAGTTCTTTTAGTCGTCAGGAAATTACAAAATGTACACTTGCGAAGTAAGCAATTTTTGCAGTCTGCCTGCACATCCATCTTTTTAATGAGCCTTGTTTATAACTCCACGCCACGCTTCTACTCACCTACCCTGTTTACGTCTTTGGCCCCTTTAATTAAGAGAAGAACCAGTTAAAAGAAACTGGGAAGAAATATTAATATGATCTGATTAATTCAGCTAGCAGGAGGTTATGGGGTAGCAAGGTTATTATAACCTATAAAGGCAATATGAATAAAGCTGTATCCATTTGTAATTTTATTAGGCGGAGCAAATTAGTGAGACTGCATAGCAGTGACAAAAGACCTGTTCCTATTCTCCCTTACCCCCTACCGCAAGGGCCAGGTGCCCAAAGTTAGGCTCCATATTAGGCAAATGAGGTCTGATAAATCTCAGCTGCTCATCTAATGAGAACCTCCTGAGCGGCTGCTATGCTAATTTGGAAAGATTAGCTGGGATGTGTGTGCGTGTGGCTAGTTAAGGTCCAGGGAGATAAAAGTGAAGCCCCGGCAAAGGGAACCAATACCTTTAAAGGGTTAAAGACAGAAAGCCTCTCCTGGGACAGGTAAGGCAAGGCTGAGGGATATGCCGTAAGGATACGGATATGCTATCAAGGAAAAAACTATGGAGGGTCAGTGGAGGAGTGGCACACGATTGGAAAACTAGAACTTTAAAAGAGATACTGCTGTAACTGGCCTCTTTTAATGGTGAACTCCAGAAAGCCCACCCATGAGGCCCCCTCTTCAGCTTCTGAAGTCTTCCCATTGCAGACACATCATATCAGAACATAACTTGTATCCAGTTTGATTGAATCAGGAAGACTGTGACATTTATTTCTGGCAAAAAAAAAAAAAAAAAGAAAAAGAAAAAGAAAAAATGTAGTGAATCTTGAAAAGGAGGATTTAAAGAAAGAGCCAGTGCATTGAGAGATTTCAAAACAAAGATCTTACATGTCTGCCGTAACAGAATCGCTTGTAGACTGATCTTCGGACTTTGGAAACAGACTCTTTATTTCAGAATTCTGTCTAGAAAAATGTTCTTTGGGTGCCAGTAGACAGTGTGTAGTTTTGCATGACTTGCGCTCACTGGCTAATTCTTCGCATCTCTGATTTCTGACTTTCTGAGTATCTAGTTGTTGTTCTGTGTGTCCGATGAATCTCTCACTTTGTGGTCTGTCCTTACCTTCTCTCATCCTGTCTCCTTCACTTGTCTGAGACCGTCACATTCTCGGAAGGGAGACGACACCGAGTCCCGACCCAAAGACAAGTCAGGGAACAGTCGTACTAAGATAAAACTATAAACTTATAACAACACCGAGAATCAGCCTCTTATGTTGTATCTATTGTGTAGACGTTACCGAATAGACTCTACAATAGGGTCATTATTTTCATCGGTAGATAGTCGTCTAGCACATTCTTTCAAATAAGAGCATTTATACATTGGCTAAAAGCCTCAGTGATCTCAGAATTCCAACAGAAAGATGAAAGACATTTTAAACAGGTATTCTAATGTTCGAAATCATTCAAGTATTTTAATTTACATTAGATATAGAAATGAAGTTGTTCAAAAATGTATGACACAAGAAAATAAAATTCTACACCAGCCAGTGGTGAGACATGCCTTTAATCCCAGCACTTGGGAGGCAGAGGAAGGTGTTTTCTAAGCTTGAGGATAGCCTGGTCTACAGAGTGAGTTTCAGGACAGCCAGGACTACATAGAGAAACCCTATCTACAAATAATAATAATAATAATAATAATAATAATAATAATAATATAATAAATTCTACCTATCTAAGTAATATCTTTTTTTAAATCAACATTTGGATTCCCTTCCAGAAATTCATGTTAGAAAACATTCCGAGACTCAATAGTGCTAAGTGGTAGGGCCTTTGAGGAAATAATGAGATGTGGAGGTAGGTGCTATCGTGAACGTGAAAATAGTACACTCAAGAAAGAGGAGGCATTAGATCACACAAAATGGCTTATGGGGTAAAACTGCCAAATATGGTCATCCAAAGACCCATATTTCAGAATAAATGAACAAATCCTCTGACCTCTTAATCTATACCACAACACACCTACACACACATACACACAAACACACACATGCAAGCACATGAATGCACAGCACACATAAATGAATCTGAAAAAAAAGAGCCAGAGAGAAGCTCGGCAAGTGAAATGCACCAGAGCATCTTACAAAGGACCTGAGTTTGATCCAAGCATCCACACAGATACTCACAAACATCCGTAACCCCAGTTCCAGGGGATACGATGCTTGCTGCTTCTTTTGATGGGTACCAGGACTATAAGTGGTACACAGATAATCATGCAGCCAAAAAGCCCATACAATAAAAATAAATTTTCCTGCCTTAATTAATTAATTTACTTTGCAGCCTTATCAAAACCCCTTCCCTCTTCTCCCTCCCAGTCCTACCCTGACACCCCTATCTTCCATTTCCTCTTTCCTCAGAAAAAGAGGAGACTTCCATGGCTACCAACCCTGGCATATCAAGGTTTCATCTAAACAATATGCTAAACAATAGATGGAGTTCAGGGAGTCCTGTGGAAAATTATTTTTTTTTTAATAAAGAAAGAAAAAGCTTGAAAGAAATAATTTTAAAGTGTGGAGCAGAGACTGAAAGAAAGGCCATCAAGAGACTACCCCACCTGGGTTCCATCCTATGTACAGACACCAAACCTAGACACTATTCTAGATGCTGAGAAGTGCTTACTGACAGGAGCCTGTTGTAGCTGTCTCCTGAGAGGCTCTACCAGAGTCTGACAAATACAGAGGGGGATGCTCACAGCCAACCATTGGACTGAGCATGGGGACCCCAATGGAGAAGTTACAGTAAGGACTGAAGGAGCTGAAGGACCATTTGCAATGCCATAGGAGGAACAACATTAACCAACCAGACCCCCCACCCCCACCCCAGAGCTCCCAGGGACTAAACAACCAACCAAAGCATACAAATGGAGGGGCTCATGGCTCCAGCCAAATATGTAGCAGAGGATGACACTTTCTGACATCAATGGGAGGAGAGGTCCCTGGTCCTGTGAAAGCTTGATTCTCCAGGGTAGGGGAATGCCAGGGCGGTGAAGTAGGAGTGGCTAGGTGGGCTGGGGAGCACCATCATAGAAGCAGGGACAAGGGTTATGGTATAGGGGGTTACAGAATGGAAACCAGGAAAGGGGATACCATTTGAATGTAAATACATAAAATATCCAATAAAAATGTTATTTGTTTGCAAAACATTTTGTGAAAGAAAGAAAGAAAGAAAGAGGAAGAAAGAAAATGAAATAAAGAGGAAGAAAGAAAGAGAAAGAAAGAAAGAAAGAAAGAAAGAAAGAAAGAAAGAAAGAAAGAAAAAAGGAAGAAGCTTGAGAGTTTGCTGGCCTCTACTGCCATATCAATACATAGACAATTCCATTTGTTATGGAAGGCATCTTCATCAGACAAAATCTGCTTCTGTCTTAATCTTGAACTTCCCAGCTCCTAGGTCCATGAGAAGAGAATTTCATTTATGTATAAGTTACTCATCCGTGATGGGTATTCTTGGCTATCTTCTTGACTACACATGGAATTAACTAAAACCAATAATAGAATGTACACTCTTGAAGGATTTTTTATTAATCTCATATAGGAAATAGGAAGATTCACTTCTAATTCATATCTTGAGGCAGGAAGATACAGCTTTTATCTGGGTCATACCTTCTACTGCAAGCATATATAAGGACACGGAAGAAGGAAGCTTTTGCTCTATGTCTGCGTGGTCTCGCCTTTCTTTTTTTTTTTTTTTTAGATTTTTTTTCTCTCTTTATTAGATATTTTCTTCATTTACATTTCACATGCCATCCAGAAATTTTCCCTTACCCTCCCGCGTCCCCGCCCTGCTCCCCTACCCACCCCCTCCCACGTAATGGCCCCAGCATTCCCCTGTTCTGGGGCATATAGAGTCTGTATGACCAAGGGGCCTCTCCTCCCAATGATGGCCAACCAGGCCATCTTCTTCCATATATGCAGCTAGAGACATGAGCGCAGGGGGAACTAGTTAGTTCATGTTATTCTTCCTCCTAGAGCGTTAAGGACCCCTTCCGCTCCTTGGGTACTTTCTCTAGCTCCTACCTTGGGAGTCCTGTGTTCCAACTAATAGCTAACTGTGAGCATCCACTTCTGTGTTTACCAGGCACTGGTATAGCCTCCCACAAGACAGCTATATCAGGTCCCTTTCAGCATTATCTTGCTGGCATATGCTATAGTGNTACCAAATTTTTGTATCCATTCCTCTGTTGAGGGACATCTGGGTTCTTTCCAGCTTCTGGCTATTATGAATAAGGCTGCTATGAACATAGTGGAACATGTGTCCTTATAACCAGATGGAAACTCTTCTGGATATATGCCAAGTAGAGGTATTGCTGGATCTTCCGGTAGTACTATGTCCAATTTTCTGAGGTACCGCCATGGTCTCGCCTTTCTACTAAGTCAATTCCTTCACTGGCATTAGAGCATTCTTCCTTAGAATTCCAGCGTCAATGTAAGACCATCTGAGACATTCATCCTTGTGGACTGAGCAACTTCTGAGTTTTTGGACTTTCCATTCATAGCCATTAGCTGCACCATAGCCTCTAAGACCGTGAATTTAATTCATATTAAATATGAATACTATCATGGCCACCAGATACAGTACAATATTGGTGACATTCACTGTATCATGGAAAATATGTAGTAAATATTTACTTGAACAGGCAAAAATTGGTCAATCATTAAACCATAATATCCTCCTTTTATCTCAAATGTATCTCTTGGGTTGGATGAAACTAAAAATATATACCAATACACGGTCTCAGACATGAGGGTGGTTGTTCAATAATGGTGACACACACAAACCTGGCTCCAATAGCTTGATTTCTATTATGACACTGTAGATCTCTGTTGGAGTAAGCATACTCCATGATGGTCACAAAGTGCTAAAATTATATAGCAACACATTGTCAGAAGCAGGCAACACACAACTTTATAGAAACATGGGCAGAGGTTCTATCACAAATACATGGAAATGCTTCCCAAGTTCACTGGCTTCTAGGTTATATTTTCCTTATTTAAAAAGAAAATTGCCCTGACACTTATGGCCACTTTTTCAGTAGAAAATATTCATGGACATTTTGATATTTACATGAACGCCAAATGTCCCCTGATCTTTCTCACTGGCTCTTGGCTTCCACATCTCAACTGAGAAGAAGTTAAAAAGAGATCCTTAAATGCAGAATAATACATCACTCGGAACAGCTAATGCCAAGGTAATAAAGACATGCTTGTGTGATGCAGTGGGTCTTTAAAAGCCTTTCTCCCACCACCGGGGAATGTGGCCTGTGGTTTCCACCACTCCTTCATCATTGCAACCACAGACTCAGAGAAGAACAGTTAGAAGACTCATTTAGGTAATGGTCACCGTGGCTTGGTGTACTTCCCTACGTGGGAATCTCAGCTCTGCAACCACTATTGTGTGTTTTAGGGCAATTCATTTCAACTCTCTTTACCTTGGTTCCCTGCATGTACAGTGGCAAAGGGTCAAAGACAAGGATTAAACTTTGGAGTTAGGTTAAAATTTTAAAACTTAAGTACATGCAAGTCAATTAGAAAAACACTACGAATGGATAAAACTAGTGGTAATGACTACTTTTCCTTTCATTAGGGGAGATCATTTTGACAACTGCATCTCCCTCCAGCACAACAGTGGACTCTTTAAAGCAAAAGTAGTTCCAGCCACCTTCTTGTCACCTAAGGATAATAGCACATAACTTGGCCTAAAAGGGGGACTCAAGCCTTTCTATGTCATCAGTTTGGAGAGAGCTGGCAGAAAGGGAGACAACCCTGACAAGAACATCCCTTTCACTTTCAATGCAATGCTTTGGCTTTCCCTCTTAATCTTGTTTTCATTCTGAACAGCAGCAATAAAGCATAAGAAGCCACATGGAGATTTGAATGCTAAGTGCCACATAGAACAGCAGCAAGCCACTCATGTTTGTATCTGTTAATGACAACAGGGGGTCTGGGAGCATATGTGACCTTATTATTTCTTAACTAAGACAAAATGCAATTGTTGATGTTACTGGATGGGGGAAAAAGCAGAGATTTTGGAAAACTAGCTCTACCACCTTCTAAGCTGCTTTCTGCTATTCTAAATAGCAGTAACACCCAGCTCTGGGAGGTGGGGAATCTCGGTGATGAAACATATGTAAAGAGGTGATGAAACATATGTAAAGAACCTGGCACTCCAGAAACCATAGTTATTGTTATTCACAGAAACATCACCCTCTGGGTGCTGCCAAGCAGAGAAGACTGGAGTAAACACCAGTTGGTCTGCTGCTCCGCTGTTCTATACTATGAGAAATACTTGTAATACATCAACTCATAGGGACGAAATGTACCTAGTTCATAGTTTCTCAACTGTTGAGTACACAGTTGCTTTTGACTGTGTAGCACAGCACAATATGGCCGAAACCTGTGGCAGAGAATTGCTTCCTTCAGGGTAGCCAGGAATCAAAACAAACAAGGAAGAAACAAGATAGAGGCAGTTTTGCTATCACTATACTCCTAAAAATATATTTCTTTAATAACCGTGCCTTCTTCCCTTGGTCCCTACCTTTTCAAGGGTTTAAATTTCAGTACCACTGGCTTTGAGGGATATTTCAGTAGTAGTTGCCTTAACAGTTGGTAATAGTGGATTGATATGAAAGACCCTGAGTCTGAGGCCCCCCTCAAGAGCTGAAGCTGTAAGGCAGGAGCAATGTCTGCACTGTTCACCAAGCAAGAAGGATACCAGCATCTTTCTCTGTAGAGTCTATAACATAGGCCCTTCCGGTTGGTTTGCTCAGTAATTCTTGTGGAAACTTGAGAAAAAAAAAATCTTATGAACCTGCCACAGAATAATAATTTAAGATCAATACTATAAATTATGTTAAAATACAATCCTTATAATATACAAATATGAGCTAATATGTTTCTATTAATTCAACAAAGATTAATTAAGATCTTGAGGCAAATTTGGGGCTGTCAACACTTCAAGGACTTGTGGAGAAATCATGCTATTTTGAGATGGGTGACAATGGAAAGGCCGGTGAGCACGTCAGTAATGGTTTTTTAAATTACAGATGATCAGAAATGGGTGAGACTTTTGTCTTGTGAGGTCCACATTCATATTGAAATCAAACAAAAAGTTATCTTACAATTTAGCGATAATTAAATATGAGCCTGCCTCTTCCCATGCTGTCTTTGCTTTAGATTCTAGAAACAGTCCCTAGGAGAGCAGGCTATGGCACTCCTGTTGAATATTGACAAATACTTTGTTCTTATTGGTATGCTTTCATCACTACCTTGATCTGGTCTCCTACATTTCTGTGTGTGAGTCCTGTGTTACTCCTGCCCAGACTAGGGCTGGTACCATGATCAATACAGATAATTTGAAGTATTTTGGTATAAAGTTAAAATGTCAAGGTTCAAAGTGTCTAGATAAGAGAGGCCATACTAATCTATTAAGGTATTTTAGGAAACAAAATGCTTTATGAAGCAGGAAATGACTTCAGTCTTGGTTAAAAAAAAAACAAAAACAAAAAACAAACAAACAAACAAAAAAAACACCTCACATCCAATTGTGTAGGATAGGAAGATTGAAATGTACTCTGGGAAGGTTGCAGACTGAAGGATCCCTCATTCCACTTGAACTTCAAACCTTTTGGGCATTGACCCATATTCTTAGACAAATGTAATAATCCATTCTCCTAGATGAGAAATAATTCTTCCCATGATTTAATTAAATGCCCTGAATATATTTTATTTATAGAGCTGGTTGCATTGAACACCATTTGAAGTAGACTAATATGTGTCAGCCAATAAGGAAACACAATTGAGGAATCCATGGCAGAATCAAGCTTCAGGTCAAATGGGTGTTTTCCATGTCTAAAACAGCTTTGCATAGTATTTACAGCCCGTGAAAAGCTTGTGTCCAAAAGCATGCATCAAAACATGTTCATGATCTATGCTTATTGAGAAACAACTCAGAATGGCAGGCTGCTGAACATGATCTTTCATAAGACTACACACTTGTGGCTCTTGATTGTTGGTCTATATTTGCTGTACTGAAAGGATTAATTGACTGTTCAATAAAGTATCACTTTACAGATCTGGATAGTCTGTTAAACAAACTAACAGCCACCTTGTTCAACATGTAGATATCAATGGATTGTTTTCAGTTGAATCCTACTATTCTCTACCTAGGTGTGGCAATTAGGTTATTGATTTTAGGTAAATGTCTAGTTAATTATGCAGTAGGCTTTATTTCTTCTGTTAATTAAGCTACTGCTCCTTTAAGTCAATAAACAATAGTCTCAAGAGAAATGGGGAGATTCCCGTTAGAGATGTCCAAGTGTTCTCTTAAAAGCAGGCAGAATGTAAG